>CATIWQ010909294.1:0-35798 GCA_949673415.1 Euphorbia schlechtendalii | reverse complement strand
AGGGTACTTCAATCAAGGCGTTGTAAAAGGTTTACTCTTCACCAGAAGAAGAGTTAATAGTGGATTAAATCTTGGACTGGAGTTTCCAAGGACTGGATTAGGCAGAGGCTGAACTAGGATAAAAATCGCTGTTTGCATTTCCTTACTCAGCTCATTTATATTTGTGTTATTTTATTCCGCATTAGAAACACATAAAACATAAAAGGGCATTCTGAGTAACATACACTTACTCAGAAGCATCTTTCTGAAGTTAAGCATGAACTCGAAAAAGAGTCATTCACCCCCCCCCCCCCCCTTTGACCTATTTTACACCCTTACTGGGTCTAACAGAATGTTTTTGACATATAACAGACATATAATAGACATATGTCTATTATATGTCTGTTATAGTGCAAAAGTTACTAAGAATAACATTTCAAAGATAAAAATGAAATAAACAAAAAATTGTAAAGTGACATGTAAAAAATAATCGATTTGAGAGATAATTGCAAAATATATATTTTTATTTTGCATTTTCGGATATCTAGTATATTTTTATATGTCTATTATATAGATGTTTTCTATATATAATCGACATATAGCAGTGCGCAAGTCACAACGGATGACATCTTAAAAATAAAAATGAGACGAATAAAAAATTCTAAAACATTATGTCAAAAAATAAACGGTTTGAGAGATTATTGTAAAATACGAAAATATATTCAAAAGAAAGGAGAGTTGAAAGGTGAAGGATATGAATCTAATTCTAAAATAAAGAGAAGTTGGAATTGAAAAGGAATGAAAGAGTTAATTTTTTAAATATGAAACCCAATCAAGCATTAATTTGATTATTATATGATAAAAATTTAATGTAAAAAAGTAATTTGTATGGTAAATAATATTAAAGAAAGTCATGTTTTTCTTTTTCTTTGTATATCTCAATATATAAATTAAAAGAGGTGTAAGAGTAGATGTATCCGTTCCATTTTCTATAAAATTTTATATAATTTCCCCACCCAATTTTTAAGACTTTTTTCCACTCTACTTCTTTACTAATTATAAATAATAAGTGCTATTTTTTTTACTTTACAATACAATTGGTTTGTTTTAGTGAACAATTCTTCGATAGTGGAGATTAAGATTTCAAACTTTATTTGGATAAATTTTTTTTTTTGCAGAAAAAAAAATACTAATTGTGTTAACCCTATCTTCTTATTTTATTTAAGAAAATATTTTTATTTTAGTTATTAATTTTTTATGTGGCTATAAAATAGATGATTAATTAGTAATTACTAAAAGTCTAAAATCATAATTCGGTTGAAAATCTAACACTAAAATAAAGCATACATATGTGTAATATTATCATCAAAACACGTGCAAAAGTCACCCGCTTATATTATATATGGCATTGATGGAAAATTTTCATGTTGAAATATTATGAGAAAGTGACACTTCCAATAATTTACACTACGGGGAAAGTTCACGCACTTTAATTACTAAATTAATTCGTGTTTCTTTATTTAGTCAAGCTCATTTACAATTCAATAATTTTTCAGATTAGTACCTACCTAATTAATTTCTAATGATCTAAGTCTTATCTAACAGACGGTGTGAGCTATGATTGGGGATGGTAATGGGCCAGATCTGGATCTGATCTGGATCCATATTTTCATCATTTAAAGACTGACACAAGTACCATCTACCTTGGGCTAACCTTGAAATGATAGAAATATGTGTCCAAATCAAATCCAGATCAGACTCATTGCCATCCCTAGCTATGATGATTATATTTTAACGAAATAAACATTATTTTACTTCATATTATTATTTGATTAATCATCACATCATTGATTCAATGATGATAAGGGATAAAATAATGAAGATTTTATTTTTAATAAAGTCACGGTAGAATATATCCCAACAAATATAACAAGTAGAAATTAAAGATAAATAGTTAATGTTCAAGTTACTTTTTATTTGAATAAAATTTTATGTTTGAACTATCTAACATTTAATATAAAAATAGACAATCACTAGTTTATAGTTTTTTCAGTGTTTTAAATATCAGGAAAGACAATCACTTAAAAATGTTTTTGTACAAGTTAATACTTTTTTTCATTGAATCTGTCAAATCTCTTATTATCGTGGTCCATGAATATGAATTAGATACAACCAACGTATATATATTGTGATTGTGTTATGGTTGTTCGACAATAAGTGATAATATATCATGTTGAAAATAAACGAGACTAAAAAAATAAAATGAACGTATACATAAATATATTATATTATTTTGCATGAATGAATTACTTCTGTGATAAGTGAATTTAATTAATATGTCTATCATCTATGTGCTCACTCACTCCATAAGAACATAACAATCTCATAGTTTACAATGCTCAAATTGTATAAAATTAATTTTAATACAATTAATTGGTTAATGTCTTGTGATTTAATTTTCTATGTCTAGCAGGATTTAGTGATTTAGGGTAAAAAACGACGCAAAATATTTGATAAATATGAGGGTACGCTTCAAAGTAATGTAATCTTCTATTGGAAGGTGAGAAACACTCGAAACTACAGTGAATTGCTAAGGTGCAATATATACAAAAAAAAAAAAAAAAAATCCTCAAACGTGAAATGTGAAATCAATATTAGAACCATACTCCATATTGAGTGATGAGTGGAGGTTGCACCACTTCCTTCTGAACCTCCCAGACATCCTAATGAAAATATGTTTACAATGACCCTTTCTCTTTCATTTTATTTGGGCCTGATACATCAAAGACTCCCTCAAGTTGGTTCAAAAAACACGATGTCACCCTCAACTTTTAAAAGGATCAGTTACCCCCTCAACTTGGTAAAAAGGGTCAGTTATCCCCTTAACGTGGCAAAAATGCACCAGTTAGCCCCTTCAATGCGACGTGTAAGAATCTGGTTGGTTTGAATTTTCAAAGATGCCATTTTTCTGATTTTTCTCTCGTTAACCAGAAGTTTCTGGTGCATTTTTGCTAAGTTAAGGGGGTAACTGGTCCTTTTACCAAGTTGAGAGGGTAATTGATCCTTTTGAAAGTTGAGGGTAACATCGGGTATTCTAAGCTAAAAGCCTTTATTTTGCGTGAACATAGCACATGAACATCATAAACGCATATACATAGGCATAGAACACAATGAAAATCACATGAAAATGTGAAATAGTAAACGTCTTGGGAAATTGGATGACAAGAAAACAATAAACCTTCGCATCGTAATCTTTGTTTGTAGATGTGATGTTGGAACCAACAGAACAATTTCCTAAGATTAGGAAAAAATATAAAACAAAATCATACCCATTGTTGACATATGCTAGAAATAAGGAAAATGGACTTAATATTGTCAACGCTAAGTTAGTGCAGTAGATGAGCATTATTCTTTTTCAACCCAAAAAAATTTAAAATTTATATACATATTATAAAACCCACTTCACAACGCACATTCACCAACAATTTGCGTGCTTGTGTATAAATTCAGAAAATTATATTAAGGACCTAATTTAAGGGATTAGATTATTGCATGTGTATCATGTGTTTTTAAAATTAATTTATGTTTTTATTTTTTTATTATCATATTCATTTTTTAGACACATGATAAATATACAAGGATTCAGTCCTTTGTACCTCTTTAATATAATTTCTTGTCCGTATAAACTCAACCTAATACACAATATTCCCTCTAGTACTAAGAGATTGTTATTTTACTTATTGTTTTATTTTTTTATCGTTTTCATATATCAATGTAAAAATTACCCCCTCCTTCTACCAAATATTATCGTTTTAACTAATTCATAATTTTTAAGATAACAACTAACCGAATGAAGTGATTTACTAATTTACCTTTCATAAATGTCCTATTCAATTTTCAAGACTTTATTAATATGTTCAATAAAAACAATTTGACCTATAATCTTCTCTTGTTATTGGAGATTAGAATATAATTATCCTGAAACTTGAACAAATTAATAGGGATAGAAATGGAAAACTTGGAAAAAAAACATCTTGGAAATACAAAATGATAATAAAAAAGAGACAATAAAATCACTCTAAAACGACAATATTTAATAGACGGGGGGAGTAATATATTTTTTTAATTTACTCTTGTATTAATTAGGAAAGAGAACAAATATAAATAAAGTTATAAGGAAATAAGTAAAATGAAAGAGAATTTTATACTAATAATGATGTAATAAATGTTTTATTGATTTTCATAAATATCCTCCAATGTATTATTTTCATATATAGATACCACCCAATCTACTCATTAATTATGGACTTCATATTTATCAAAAACAAAATTACGGACTTCATATAATTACTTAAGTGTTGTTGTCTAAATTCGTATATCCATCACCATGGCTTTAAAATAATATGTTCTTAGCTTACCACTCATCAAGTTACCCAAAAAAAATTCTCCTTTTACGATATTTAATATTTGTTTATGCATCAAATTAATGTGCAACAGAAGATGGATATTGTTACGTGGCTTCATTGCAAGATTGTTAACTGTTGAATGAAGACAAATCCAACTTCATTACATTTTTCTTACTTAATTGTGGAAATTTGTTTTTTAAACTGGAAAAAAGAAGCAAATATACATATTTGAGCTGGTTCGATAATGTTGCATTAAGCTAAAGTGAATAAGAGAGCGAATCTCTATAATAAGTAGGATATACAAATTATAGAATATCTGAACCATGTTTACTCCAGAAACATATTATACAAATTATAGATGTTGATTAATGAAAATTACTACACAAAAGTTGTGACTGGTAATTTTTGATCTGAAAATAATTTAAAACAACACTTCTGAAATTGCGAAATTAGTAGGGCATCAAATGAGGTTGATTTTCAGTGAGCAGCATAATTAATTTTTACCCAAATTTTCAACGTTCTCTTTGCAAAAACAATCAAAAACTTTGCTTGATTAGGGTTCACTTTTGTAATTATAAAAAGTGTTTCTTTCAACATTTCGTTCATAAAATAGTCAATTTTATCCACCAACAACAGGGATGTAATTATCATGCACATTGCCTAATACAAGAAGTTTCCTACTAATTTACTTCAATTAATTCCACGTAAACATTATGACATTGGTGGTTCTGTTCGCAGTAATCAGTACTTTTATTTTGTCACAAAATCTCGATTATTTTGAACCTGCAGTTAAAGTGCACATTAGACCCACCAATCATAGATCATTTAACCCAGAAAATGGAAAAACAAAATCGTGAAAATTTAATCCTTTTTTATACATTCTTAAGTAATCGTCGCTAATTGCTCAAAATTACAATAGCAAGCTAGGATCTCGATCTTACATCAAATACAAATATGATTGGGTACCTCTGTGCGTACTTCTACATATACGTGTGTGTGTGTGTAATTTAACAAAAATTTATTTAATACTAGAATTTAATTGATAAAAGAATACTGGAATTTGAAATTTGAAGTTTAATCCATATTAAAAAAACATGTTTTATCTACAGTACTATAAAAAAATGTTTACTCTAATTGCCAAATCCAAATAATTGGGGGCATCCCCGTTCAAATATTATAAAACGGTGAAATCAATCGATCAACAATTAAAAATTACTCTTGAAGCCTACTAAAAAGCAGTCAATAGATTAATTAACGTTGTTGTAATGACTAAAGTTATTAATAAATTTATCAAGCAAAAGAAACGAAAATCTGGCAATACGACCGCAAAATCTCTAGCAGCAGACTTTAAGCAAAAAAGTCTATCACGCCCCTACATTATTTTTATTTTTATTTTTATTTTTATTACCACGCCGTCGAAGGTTTTTTAATTTCACCGGCAATTTGCACACCGTACGATTAGCATCACATACACGTGGCGTGATCAAAATACCCCAGGTGGCAGAATCCAAAACGGGCATGCCTAGATGAAAGGAAACAAAAAAAATGAGCGTGAAAATCGGGTACACCGTTACAAAATCGCATCACCGTTCAGACAGAGCGAAGCGCATGCATCAGTGCACGCTTGGCCACAGTTCAGTCTTATTTAATTATTATGTAAATGGTCAAACAATAGTTTAAAACGGTTTAACAAGCACGCGATGCTAGGGTGACAGGTGGGTGTACGAATATAATGGTGTGTTAGCTGACAGCTCATGTTTTGGCAGCAGGCCTTTGCGGCCCGGCCCATTACTACAATGGATCTCGCGGAAGCTTCAGTGACCACTCACTTGATGAACTTATTTTAAGAAAATGGCTAACTAATTAGATTCAGGGTAATTGAACTACGTACCCAAAAAAAAATTAAATTTTATTATTATAATGAGAAATTAATATTCACTTTTTCATTTTATTATATTTTTTTTTTATCTTTACCTTTATTTTCTTGTAACTACTTTCTCTCTCCTATTTAATTTGAATTTTACAACTTTAAACCTTTATATCTTACAAACCGTTAATTTTTTTGAATCGACATTTTATTTGTTTTAATTTTATCTTTAAAATGACATACACTTTGAATTTTTTGAAAAAATAAAAAATTTATCGCAATCTTATACATAGTATAATAACTGTATAATAATAATCATAATTTTTCATAAAGATATTATACAATTTATAAGAGTGGTATAATGTTATTTAAAAAAAATATACAGAACACATTATACCAATCTTATATCATTTATAATGCCTTCATGAAAAAGAAGTAAAAACAGTTATTATACAACTATTATACAATGTATAAGACTATGAATAATTATTTTTTTTACTAGAAAGTGAATTTTATTGTAAAAATAACTACTATTATACCATGTATAAGAGCTTTCATAACAGGCTTAAGGTCTTCATGTCATGATTTTTATGGAAACATTGATCCTATTATGAACATAAAGGAGAAAAAAAATCTATATAAATTCATTATAAAATTTTACACAGTTTATAAACCCTTCATGAAAATGTAGTAAAAATGGCATTTTACCACAATTATACATTGTATAAGATTGCGAAACATTAATTTTTTTTTCGAAAAAAACAAAATGTATGTCATTTTAAAGATAAAATTAAGACGAACAAAATAATTTAATACATCGATTCAAAAAAATCAATCGTTTGGGAGATATAGACGTTTGAAGTTGCAAAATTTAAAATAAATAAGAAAGAGAACGTAGTTTATAAGGGTTGACAAAGTCAACTTAAAAAAGGGTAAAAGGAAAAAATATTTCTCCTTTTTATCTAAAAGAAAAAAATTCTTAATTTTTTAATTTTGCAAAATTATAGATTTGTAGAACTTAAATTTTAATAAGAAAATATGGCAAATAAAAAAATAACCCTTTGATTTAATTTTAATGTTATTTAAATTATCATATATTGATAATTTTTTCTTACTATATTTCTTATTTGAACTCATGAATTACACTCCTATTAATAGTCGCATTCTCTCTCTTAATTAGTTAAATTTTTTAACGAACATATATCTTAAACCGTTAACTTTTTTGAAACGATTTTTTAAAATATTTTGTTTGTTTTATTTTTATCTTTAAAATAAAATCCAACTCGATATACTTTCGACAAAAAATTAATATAATTCATATTATACGAGTTTGCATTTCGGTATAATGTTCATTATATCAAATTTCTTTATACCAAAAATCTTGTATAATGAACATCATACTAAATCGTAAATTCGTATAATACGCATTATATCACCTGTGAAAAAATCAAGTATAAAGAAATCTGGTATAATAAACATTATACAAAAATACAAACTCGTATAATATGAATTATACCAATTTTAGTTTTCAATTTTTTTGTCGAAAGTATATCGAGTTGAATTTTGTTTTAAAGATAAAAATGAAACGAACAAAATATTCTAAAAAATCATTTCCAAAAAATTAACATCTTGAGAGTTATGATTGTTTTAAGTTAAAAATTCAAATTAATTAAGAGAGAATGTTGTTGTTGATAAGATTAGACAAAATTACAATTAAATTTAATTTATTAATTTTGTTTACAAATAATAATAACTTACTTAAACTATGTTTTCATATTTCTACCTTTATGAAAAAATAACCCTTCTTTTACTCTAAAACTTGCTAGTCATGAAACAAACTTATTTTCTGATTTACTGGTTCAGTTTTACATATTTATTGGCATTATCATACCGTGTTCGGTTACTTTTCTTCACTTAGTTTGCCCAAACTTATTAATTTTTTCATATTTAATTTATAACGTCTAACTTTTTTTACTGAACAAAGCTGAATTAAATAGTATTCATAATAAGTTCATAACAGTTGAACTATATGGAATAGTCTTATATTTAGAAAAAAGGTCATGGTATCAGCTTGTATTTACATATTTCTTTTCTTCCAGTTACACATCAACGCCCACGTAGCTTGATAAAATAGTATTCTCTCCGTTCATTTTTTTAGAGATTTTGATTTCTCTTTTTTATTGTTATTCTGTATTTTCAATGTGCATTTTCTCTAAATTTTCCATTCATGCCCCTATTAATTTGTTCAACTTTCAAGATAACCATATTCCAATATTCAATAACAAGGTGAGAAGAATATAGAAATCAATATTTAAACACTAGCAAATTATTTTAATTGAACATATTAATGAAGTCTTAAAATTAAAGTATGACATTTATGAAATGGTAAATTGATAAATCACCTTATTCTGTTAGTTGTTATCTTAAAAACTGTAAATTAGTTAAAACGACAATATATAGTAGATGGAGGGAGTAGTTTGTATCAGTAAAATCACTTAAGTTTGTGTTGATTAGACCTGTTCGCGGGCCGGGCTACTCATCCAGCCCGGCCCGAGCCCGCTTCAATGAGCCGGGTTTGGACACTCATTTTTTAAAAATTCGGTCGAGCCCGAGCCCATCAAAGCTCGAAAATTTATAGACCGGGCTTGGTTTTTATATAAATACCCAAGTCCGGCCCGACAAATAATTTTATTTATTTATTATATGTTTATACATTAAATTTATAATTATTTTAAGGTTCATATTTTATCCTATTAAATTTTTATACTCGATTACAATAAATGTTACTAAATATTAAAGATTTTGAGTAAATAATGCAATTATATTTAAAATTTAAAGATGTTTTAACTTATTTTATATTTTTTCTATTAATTTAATAAAAAAATATATAACAAAAAAAAATTCATGAGTTTGGGCCAAGTTTAGTAATGACCTTGTTAGCCCGACCAAGTCTGAAGTTCTAAAGTACGAACTTGGGTTAATATTTTTCTAGTAAAAAGCCCACCATGCCCTGTCCTCCAAGCCCGCCCGCTTGACGAACAGGTATAGTGTTGATAAGTTTAGAACTGATTAATAATGGTCAAATTTTTCTGTGAATTTAAATGCAAAAGCAACACAACCTCGATTCCAACTAATTTTGAATTTTATTTTCTTTTTCATTTTTTACATTCGGGGCTCGTTTGGTTGGTAGAATGACTATTCCGTGGAATAGGATAAAAACGAATGGAAAAAGTTAAACAATTTGCCTAGAACCCGATGTCAGGATGAAATAACTATTCAGTTCTGAATCATTGTTCTTTGATCTTGTTCGGTTTCTTCATTGGTTATGCACATGTTAGATTTTATTAACCGAAGTATATGCAAAACTATACTAATATGTATAATTTGATATGAACTGCAGATTCGATGCTAGATTATAGCAGATTTAAAAAATTATTTTATTATATAAAATGTCGTAAACGTTAGTATTAAATTCCAAATTTCGAACCCTTAGCATAAAATTAATAAAATGCATTTATTTTATATATTTTCTTTCAGATATTGCTACAAAGATATTGTTATTTTAATTAGCTGAGCTTTCAATTTTCTCCATGAGTCCATGCTTTATTGTAACAGTCTTATAAAATTAGGTATTAATTCTTGTAAACATAACCATATAATCTCGACAAAAATGTGAATTAACAAAAATTCCAGCATTCCATTTTATCAATATTTCTTAAGTAATGTGGGACAGTTTTCGCCAAATTTTGTTGATTGTAACTTTAAATGTGAATCTACGTAATTGCAACTTTCTGTTTTACCAATATTTTGTTAGTAATATGGAATAGTTTTCGCCAAATTTTGTTAATCGTGAGATTTGAACTCACTAACACACCCTTCTTGTATTCTCCAAGAGGTAGTATCATTTGTACCAAAACCTAATGATTTATCTTATCAATATTAATTTAATTATAAGTTTAATTTACTAATTTAAAGTCAGCAAAATAATATTTGACTTCTCAATTTTATAATCTTGATGCAGGTTGTGCTTATTAAATAAGATGATATAGGAAAAATTCAACGACCGAGATATATTCTTTCTTTTTTTTGTTACTTGTGTTGTAAATTGTAATTAGTCGATATGAGGATGTTCCTTCTGGCTAGTAAAAACCTTTGAGCATAATAATTAAGGTAGCCAATTAGCCATATATAATATACGAAAATGTCCACATTTATTTAATGTATACGTTGACAATATAACAACCATACACAATCATGCTTCTTGAAGGTTGAGTGGTGAAACTTTTATATAAGGTTTAGCATTGTTTGGTTTAAAATTGTGACAGAAATCGAGAAATAACGAAATCAAGTTTATAAATAAGTGTTTATGGCATCCCAAAAAAACTTCAAAGGGTGGTGGTTTTTACACATATAATGAACAATCATCCTCAAACCTCTAGTAATGTGTGATATCCAACACACTTACTCATGCTCAAATCACTTGGAGCATGGAGCAATATTAACAGGTAATCCAATATGCTAATTATGTTCTAATATCATGTGAACGATGACACAATTCATTTTAAAAGGTATCTTAAACGGAGAGGGTTGCCACCCACATATAAGGAGCAATCATGCTCAAGCCTCTAATAATATGGGAAATCCAACAAAAGTCTTACATTTTTCCGAATGTTTGAGATCGAAGACTCATACGCTGAATCGAGTTTGTCTTACAGTACGTTGGAGAACAATTGTGTTTCAACGACTTCAGCAACAATGAGATTGATGACAATAGATTTGCAAAAAAAAATTTTGTCGTAGAAAACGGGAGAGAGAAAATTGAATTTTTTTTTCAATTTTTTAATCTTCAAACTCATATTTATAGAGTTAGAAAAGTAAGAAATTTCATATTAGAACTCATGGAGAAATTAATTGCAAATAAATCGTTATGTTTACAATAGGGTACACAAACTTATTTATTCTCTTGTAAAGTTCAATTACCCAAATTAGATCGGATTCTTCAATCCGATTAACCTACTCACAGGCGGACCAGATATTTCAAACAAATTATTGCAAAAAATTAACTATATTTGTAAACTAGAGATTAAACTTTCTTATATTGTTCAATGTTGATTTTATCGGATAAAATTAACATCATAAACTGTGTTTAGTAAACACAAAATATATGGGTTTCTGAGTTGGTAATTTATGAAGATCCAATAAAAATACCCATTTATCTTGGTTGGATTTGTGAATTATTACACATTTTTCATACATTTCTTACCAGTAGTTTTTAATAAATGAAAAAACAACAAATCTCGTATCTATACCATTAATATAAATAATAAGTTAATCACTAGTACAAACATGCATGTTTGACGTGTTCATTACTAAGAATTTTCAATATGTATAACTCTACCGTCAGGATTAATAATTGGGACCGTGTTTGTATTCTAACATTTCTACTTGGGGTCAGTTTGGGATTGCTTTCCCAAGCTGCTTTTCCGAAAAACTCCATTTTCAAGCTTTGTGTTATAAGCAGCAGAGTTGTTTTTGAAAAAAACAAGTCAGACAGCTCTAATTATATAGTATGAAGGATCAAAATATATTGTTCAAAGCTAAAATATGTAATTCTATTAAAAGTTTGTGAGAGCAACTTATAGGAACAGCAGCTTGAAAAACAATACCAAACAAACCTTTAGTAGTTCTAGCAAGTGTCTTTGATTTGTTTTATTGTAATATTATTGTTGTTTTCATATATAACGAGTTAATTGTTTTACGTGGACTGGATGTCTATCAGAATCAAATATGGAAAGAACATAAAATAAAAAGAAAAAAGGACTAAAATAGACTAATAGAGACAAAGCTAAGGCAATAAAGCCTTTTGACCACACTTGAGTTCAGATGAAAATAACTGGCCCAGGAATTTTTGAGTACTGGGCCGATCATTATAAGTAATTTGAGCATTTCAAAAAGATTTCTAGGTAAATGTTTAAGTTATGATATATATAAATTTTACCCAAATCATTATCACATTCTGAAAATATTTTTCTTAAATTTTAATTTTATATTATTATGTAAAACCGTTTCAAATTTTTTTACGCTCGAGATATATGTTAGATGTGGTAAAACAGTTAAGGTGAAAGAGACAATAAACAAGAATATATGGTAGATATATAACGTGTCTATAATAGTATATATAGTAGACATGTAACAAACACATAACACATATGCATTTAACAAACACATAACACATATACATTTAATAAATATATAACGAGTATATACATGTTCATTTTAAAATTTTGATTGAACCATAAAGCCCAGAAGACCACATTAAATTTTTATAATTTGGTGAGAATGGCGGAGCATTATGGTGTTTTTTATCATCATTGAGCTTTGGCTGTGAGCTCATTGGCTTGATGACTTGGGCTCAGGCTTACCTATAAGACCTTTCACGTCATTATCTGCAACTACTCCCCAAATTGTGGGTCAAATTTAGTGTAGAGTTGTGAAAAAAGCAGTGTTATCAAAACCGAACCGTACCGGTTAATTCAACCGGTTTTACCGTGAACTGGTTGTAGGTCCGGTTGGTTTGATTAATCCTACCGGTTTTTGTGAAAACCAGTAAAAAATGGATAAAACCGAAAAATACCGGTATTTCATTAAACCGGTTTGAACCGGGTTTTTTTATCATACCTTTCAAACCCATTGCAAACAAACACAAACTTGAAGTAAAGAGGTAAGATTTGAGTTTTTCAACAAAAAAAATCACAAAACAACATAATTTACTCAATAAAAAATCAGAAAACAATATTGAAGCTTAATATTAAGAGCAAGTTAAAGTTTATACACTATTTTAAAAAATTTGATTACTTTTTACTCATATTAACTTATATTTCCAAAATACTACTTAAATATATAATCCGGTAATACCACTGGTAATACCGGTTATACCGGTCATACCACGTACCATTAATATTGCCGGTATGATATCCGGTACAGTTTTGATAACATTGAAAAAAAGTAATTTCATCAGTACCCAAAATTTGGAAAACATAGTAATTTCTTTTCCAGTGAAATGAAAAATTGATTGAGTCCAAAATCTAACTCTGTTTTTTTTAAGACTGAGTTAAAGGAATAATTATTTCCCAAAATTTTTAAGACGAAGCAAAATTACCACACAATAATTTGAAGCATTTTGTAAATATTGCCTTTATGTTTTGGTTTATGATATTAATCATTTATTTTATACACATGCAGCTGCAATATTCTGAACTGATTTAAATTATTTGGAAAAAATCTTTATAAATTAAATTGATCTGACCAAATTAAGTTCTTAATAGCTTAGACATTATAACAAAATAATAATAACAAAATACAGGAGAGAGAGATGCATATAAACTACTTCAATTTTTATATATAATGAAATTATAAAACAAAAGGATTCAGAAATCTGAATATTAATTGTGGGAATTTCACAGTTCCAAGAGTTGTGTCTTCTGCTATAATTAAATGAAGCTGACCATACTTAACTTATCTCTTATATTTTAACTAATCCCCACTTTATGCTCTGCCATTCTCACGAAATTAACCATCACTTGATAATTTTTATAATTCACAATGCAAATAATAATATTTATTTTTCAAGTGGGAATTTCCTGACTTTGTTTAATCCAATAACAATTTTTTAGAGTTCACCTTCAATAATATTGATTTAATTTCATTATTACTTGTAAATCTTAAGTAGATGACTAGATAGTTCATACTTTGTAATGGTTCTAAATTTTAATTTTTACATATAAACAAACAATGGCAGAGGATGATGGTGGCTGATGTGGCCGTGCTCAAGCCCTTTATTAACAAACAATTAAGTTCTTTTTGTACATTAATTCAAAAAATCAAGAATATTTTTTATAATTTTGTAATTAAGAGTACATTCTGAAATTACCATGTGATTGGTAGATTATCAATTTTAATTGTTTAGTAATGTCAGGAATAATCCACAGAGGTTCTTTATTAGACTATGTGGACCCACGTGCACCCCATTTTGCCCTTAACTTACTACAAATATGGCCCTTTCAACAGATAGGCTTCGATTTTCTTAATCTGTTTTTGTTCTCATTTACCAAATTGTTATTTTATATTTATTAATAAAACATTAGAATTGATTAGCTAAGAAATTTTACTCGGGAATTAATATGAAATTAGTGGTTGGATTGGATTGATTTTTTTTTTTTTTTTGAAATTTGACTAGTTCTAAACAATTAAATTCCACAAAAGAATTGCATTGTGTTCTTTAAATTTGAACTAATTTGTAATTAGATAGGTGATTTAAGCAATTAAGTTCCGGAAAACAATAAATCTACATATTTTGTAATAGAATGAATTTAACATGACTTTTAACTATAGTGAATAACATATACTAAGCGTTGGTCCGATGGCCATCACTTTGAAAATTTAAGGATCGTATTTTTTGCTTCAAAAGCTCACGATCAACAAAGTTGTTAAAAATGCTTATTGTTTGGAAAAAATATAGTGAACTAGTGAATTATAATTGAATTTGAAAAACAAGCGTACTACTCGTCCGTCTTTGTTTATAAGATCATCTTTAAAAAAATATCCTGTGATTTCGTTAATTTGCAAAACATGATCTAAGAATTTTGTTTGCAAAAAGAGATATGAGATTCATAGCCGTTAGCAAATCAAGGCTTTTCATCTATTCTGTTAATTTTGCTGATATGACAAATGGGCATTTTTGGAAAATTAACATTCTCTCTTTTTCTTTCATTTTTTTGTTTTCCCTTAACGCTAAATTTTTTCCCTAAATTCTCTGTTTCTTTTGCCGAAATTGCCACTACTCCAAGATTCGATCAAACTCAAACCAAACCAAATAAAGCTACTATACAAGGGAATAAGTTAGTCGGGCCAAACTAAACATAAATCAAGATTTGAAGTTAATGTTTCCGTTTTCATTTAATAAAAGCCAGGAATTAGAGTTTCCAGAGGGTATTTAGTAGGATAATCAAAGCTGGTTAATATTTTAGAGATGGTCAATTTCCGCAGCTTCGAGTAGCAAAGCAGCAGTTCTAGCCAGCACATGGAGGAACAGAGAATTAGGGATTTTACGACATGGGCTTTTTCCCGGAAATTTAAACTCGAGAATTGGAGATTTGGCGAGGTCAGGAGAGTAATTAAGAGAGAATAAATAAGCATTAGTTTATAAAAAATGTCCAAAACACCTTAGTTTGTTAAATATTACTAACCTCAGATCCCTTTTAAAATAAATATTCTAATTTCATTTTACAAATGAATGTTAATACCATATCATGTCAATGTAGTCAAAGTTTTGAGGTGTAATGTGTGATGATTGGAGTAATTATGGGGCCAGTTTAAAAAATAAAAAACAATACTGCAAATAAAATCTGACGTAGGCAGGCAGTGCAGTGGAGACTGGAAAACAAATTAAATGTGAAAGGTAAAATATGAAAATACATGGGCCCCTCATACACTTGTCTATTCATTGATTCACTCCCTAATAGTAATAGTAATATCATATATTTTTCATTTATAATCTTGAAAAAGGTTACACTAATTTTCGTAGAAAGAAATGATTATACTTCTGTATATAATATCTTGGGAAATTGCATTTCATAGTTACTTACAAAATTAAATAAAATTTCTAGATTTTTTTAAAGACTGCATAGCCTACTTAGTCAAAAGTGGAATATACGAAATTTTAGAGTCAGTTGTTATGATTAAAATCATAGTCAGTGAGTTCTGTAAAAACAGTTGTTAAAAGTAATAATTACAAAATTACAATGTTGTTTTTTTTATTTAATTAGTATAAGTTACTACGTAAGGAATTCCATCAAATCAAGACAGTCAAACTTAACCCCAACACCTCTAAAGTAGCTTATTACTTAACTGACTCTCACCATTACTTAATTATTTTTTCAATATATTCGTTTAATAGTTTGTGATCCCATCCCATATTACAATAATGTTTCAAACCAACTCACTCCAATATTTAATTGAGACCATGGTTTGCTCTATTGGACTGTAATTCGATTTTATTCAATTCAGTATTTGATTAAATAGCTATTAATTTATCCTTAACTTTAATAAAATCAGCTATATTCCGTTCCAAATACTTAAATAATAATAACAATATATCACACACTATTTTCTTTAAAATAACTCTTTATCATCTATTTTTTTTGACATTTTTTTTATATCTAACAAAACTCCAAACCCTACAACAAACTGTATCTCACAAACCAAAAAATTCCAAAAATCTTTTTTTATACTAATATATCTCAATAGCTGTTAAAGAAATCAAATATTTAACAGCTTTGACTGTTTATTTCATGCCAAAAGCATAAAACCTGTTTTTTTTCTTATTTAGACTCATTTTACTCTCTCTGCATTCCTCATCTCTATTTCCAATTTTTCTCTCGATCCGAGTCATAGAAGCAGAACCCCCGATGCAAGATTTCGATGTGTGATAAAAAAAAAGACACAATATTTCCCGTTTCTCGAAAAAATCTAAACTTGTTCCCATTGTGTGTTCAGCTTCCTTCTTTTAGTCTCAGGAGTATTATTATGTGAAGAATTAGCACAAGAACCAAGTGTTGAATCTTCACTTCTATAGCTCAAGCAAGCTGCCGCTGCATCCAATACCCCTATTGGACTTTGCGGCACGGTTTGACCCGATCCGTTGACTTCCCCAATCAATTCCATTTCATAGATCAATTCAACACACTTCACTACCCTCTCCTGCATATAACAATTAGACAGAAATGGATGTGACTTTGAGGAACAAAAAAAGAAAAATACTAACTGCGGTGCCGAAAGATTGTGATTTAAGGATTTTCATCAAGACCAGTAAAACATTTATTACTCTATACTTTATCATATAATTGTGTCTCTTCTTAATTATTTCATTTTATGCTCGATCACGTTCCTAATTAATACAAGGTTAAATTAGGAAAAAACTGTTCAATGTTGCTTTGATATGTAAGAATGATAAACAACAAAAGGAAAAATGAAATCTTGGTTAATAAGACAATCTTTCTACACCAGAGTGAGTATGAATTAAGTAGATTAGGACCACAAAGGCACTAAATTTACCTTATGTACAAGCTGAATTAGAGCAGAAATGGGTTTATGAGAGTCCATTGCTTTGATTTCCCCCACAACAACAGCTATGGCCACTGCTGCTGCTATTTCAGAAGGCCTAAATTCCAAGAAATCAATCCCTGCATTCAATTTTTCAACCACCAAAAAAAAAAAAAATCATCAGACTATCAAATATCACAATCACTGCTGTTTCAACTGCAGCCTAGTAAATGCAATAATCACTGCTGTTATAGAGGGAAAATAAGGACCTCTAGTTGTGCTTAAAATGAGCTGAATTGATTTGAAGATCAAAGATTTAGACTGGGTTTCTTCTTCTTTGTTGATCTTGTTAAGGAAATGATCAATGAAGGAGAAAGGTGTAATTGCTTGCATTCTCCATTTCAGTGTGCTGAGTACAAGAAGTTCCATTCTTTGGATTGTTCTTGCTTCAAACACAAATTTACATTCGCCCACCTGTTCAATTTATACCATGATTAGAGACTTATTACATAATTTGTTAGATCTATTACATGATTATACTTGGTATAGTTACCTGTAAATCAATGGAAATTGGAACTTCAGTCTCCTCCATTTTGGCAGCGAGAGATAAACATGAAACAGCCAGTAATTGCATCATCCAATTTTTACCCTTCTGCAGAAAACATTCAGAATGAGACCATAGGAATGGTATAAGAAGGGTATAAGAAGATCATAAGTAATAGAAATTCAACTTACAGGTAATTCATAGGCAGACAAAAATCTATCCAGGTAATTTACTGATAGATAAGCACAAAGTGGTCCAAAACCAAAATGGGAATGAACCTGTTAAGCCAACAAAGCAGCCATTAGCAACATTAACCATTGATCCAAACTGTAACTAAAGCACACAAAAGTAGGACAAAATGTGCACATGGTGCTAATGGGCGGAAAGGCAATAAAAGGAAAGATTGAATATGTAAACAAATTACTAAGTTTGATAAGTGGGAGAAAAAGAACACAAAATAATTGCAAATTAACAAGCAATTGGACCCAGAAAAAGGGGAGAAAAGAAAGGAACCCACCAAACCCATTTCAGATTTTGCAAACGTGAGAGAAGTATAAAAATAAAAATACTTTTGCTGATCGGAAAAAACAGGACATTAATCAATTTTCCGGGAATCCCATATAACAAAAAAAACTCTTGCTATTTCAAATTGAGATTCTACTTGTTTTGAGAAATTAACAAATTAATACCATATATAGAGAAAACCCAACATAGGAAAGAACTCAGCTTTTGCCACAAATCCACGGCAAATGAAAAGGGGATTCGAATTGGATTAAAAAAAAAAACTAAAAACCCACCTTAAAAATCCAATCAAGAGCCTCATTTCTGGAAGCCGAGTTTAAATGACCCGCTCTGAACTTATTTAAATAACCCAAATCCGGCAAATGTTCACGCTCTTTCTCAATCATTAAAGCCAAACACTCATCGCTCTGCATTGGCAACCCAGCATCTCCGACGAAGGTCCTGTCCCGATTCTGATTACGGATTCGATGATTCCCATGGTTGGATTTATCCTCAAACTCTTCAACTAAAGCAGAATCATCGAAAATGCTACTGTTGTCTTCGGCACAGAGAAGGCTGGCGCAATCAAAACCGGGTGCCATTACAGCAGAATCGGGACTAGAAAAATTACAAAACCAAATCCAAAGCAAATACTATATATCTTGAAGTAGTAAAACAGAGAGCGAAATGACGGGCACAATCCGGGGATTCAGATTTAAATCAAAGAAACGATTTGTAAGAATGGATGAATGAAAGAATGGGTGGGTGGGTTGATTGATAGAGAGTAGAAAAGAACAAAAAAAGGATATGAATTGATTGAAGGCAGTCAGAGCCTCTCTCTCTCTCACTATCTCTATTGTCTCGGTTTTATAGACTGGAGCAAAAGCAGGGTTTTATGAAGCGAATGAGTGCCTCTTTTTAGGGCAAAAGGCACTGAGACAGTGAGAGAGAGAAGGACAAATTATACACTACCAAAGAAAGAAAGAAAGAAAAGAAATACTGGTTTTAGAGAGAGAGTGGCGTCTCTTCGAATATTGGTTTCTCAGAATACCCATTTACAGGGTTATACGTGCAAACTATTCCTTTTTGGACTTTCTTTTTTTCTCTCATTAAACGCTTCTTTCAGATTATTATTTTGTTTGGTTTTTATTTTTTCCAATCTATTTAATTCAATCTCATATGGGGGATCTCAGAAATATGTAAGTAATTTTATTTAATTGAAACATGGTGGTTATTTAAAAACTAAAGACTATTAATTACATATAATATTACTCTTTGGGTTTTCAAATGAATAAAAAACAAAAGAAGGCGAAAAGTGAAAATTTACATGTTTTATGGGGTTGTAAAACTATAGTTAAAGCAAAATGCAGGGTAAGAAGGTAAAATGTTTGTCTTTCTATCCCTATGCTGGCACTTCTCACTTGTAAATGTTTTTTCACTGAAAAGTATCGCACCACATCCGTTTCTTTTCATAAATTTCAAATTATGAATTGGAATTGTACTCCTCTTCTTTTCTTCATTGTAGAATTTTGGCATTTTTTTAGCGACGGTTTTGCATAGTTAAATATGTACATGGACATCACAAGATTCTAAAAGTTAGTGTTATATTATATGTATTAAATATGTGGACACCATAAAAATATGCAATTAAACCCCTCATATTGATAAATTCTTATTTAATCATCTCTTCCATTTGTTAAATTCTAACTAGGAAAAAAATCATTGTCAATGTTATTCAAATAAATATTCATTTACATATATGTTTAAAATAAATTTTTATTGTTATATATTAATACTTGATTTAGATATTTTTTGGGCGTTCTTCTGTTACCTAAATGCCTTTTTGGTACTATAGAAATTGCATCTAACCTATTTGATTTTTTGAATATTTGGTGTTTGACTTATCTAATGTTCATTAATTAATTAAGTGTAAGACTTATTAAATTTCAGTATATTAACATCACAAAGAAAGTGAAAAAAACACTATTATCATTTGAAGCACGAATATTTTTTTGTTACCCATGTTCATGTCAATTATCAATGATTCGTTAAATTATCATACAACTGAATATATACGTGAAGATTGAATTGACAAGATATCATAAAAATAATTTCAATTAATAATTCAAATCAAAATACATTTAAATTATAAAGCACAACAAACAAAATTTAAATTGTTAATACTCGAACCTCATGGTATAAAACTTTTGGATTCGCCACTGGACATTTTTCATGATTAATTTTCTTATTTTGTACATTAGTGATAAATGATAATAGAATACAAAAGTAAAGCAAGTTTCTCGTGAAAATTGAGCAATATTTTATTTCGATTCCGTCAGAACTTTTGATTAAGTTGTTACATATACCATTTTATCTTCAAAACTGTTACTAGTAATCATATTAAAACATTTAAAACTACAGTTTCCATAGTGGAAGTGAAGATGCGTAATTTGCCAACTTCACGGCTTTGAATTGATGTAATATTGGTGATTTCATTGGTGTTCTATATACTAAACAATTATGATTACAAAATTCGTAAATGTCATTTTCAGATATCCGCCTCTAAATATCATGAATTTTCTAACTACATACATGCAGAATCAAGCGCTCCTATAGTTAAAGAAATCATGTAACATTAATAAGTGTGTCACTTATATATTCGTATTTCTTAATATGACATTAAAGTTCCGTACTAAAGTTGGCAGGTCGCAAAATATTAAATTGTGTTAACTTCACTCTGTGTTTGAACCTAACATAAAAAGAACTGCTCACACAAACTCCTCGTTCATAAGTGAAAGAAAATCTTTTTTTTTTCCTTAAATGCTACTAAATTTATCAAAGTATTTTGATAGCAATGGGAAATATAAATTAGTATTGTTATTGTGAAAAAGTGATTTTTAATTTAGACACATGCCTTTTACTTTTTTTACTATATTTTGTATCACACTATGGTAAATGGTAAATTAATATCATATGTAAATCAATTCAATTGAGATTATATTTATACATAAATTTAAATTGCAATTTTGTTTAATGAAGTAAATATCACTTATGGTACACTAAAGATTAAAAATGTTGCAAAAGGCTCTGATAAGCTGTTACCTATATTTAATATAATTTCTTCATTGGTTTAGGTGCAGAATTGAATTTCGAAAATAAAAGAGGAGAATTCAATTTTGTTACCTAAAATGTGGTAGTATTTGAATTTGTCAACTTGACTGTGATTACCATGCCAATTAATATAAATAATTTGATTCGATGTATTTTGTGTAAATTCAAATATGAAAAGAATAACAAACTAGTTAAGTAAAGTAATTTTGGGCTATTATTATAGAATTGTTCAAATAGGCAAAAAAATAACAGGCGGGTTCAAATATAGAAAATATTTTCACAAGTCACGTTGGTTTAGTATTCCAGATTAATCTTATGATTTATGGTATGATCTTGTCAGGATTATCTGGATTTACGATTTTTGTTCTCAAAAATCTAATTTTTTCGATTATTTTGTCAAAATGTCTACAAAGTAATTTTTTTAATGGTAAAATAAGTATTTTGAACTAAATAAATACATTCAAATGAAGTATTTTTAAAAAAATGTCCAGTTCAGCATAGAGAAAAAGATCAAATTGCCTTTTGATTAGTAGTTTGTCGATAATAGCAGACCATGTAACACACTCAGTGAGGTGACATATATTTATTGGATGTGGTATATTGAATTATTTATTAGTTTAATTAAGTAGAAGATGTTTTTGTTTTATTTAACGTATATTTGTAATTTTTTCTAGTTTCCAATGACTACCATTAGGTGCTGAACAGATTTGAAACAGTGATCTGCTTTTGGAAGGGTTTAAAGTTGTAATTTCTCAACAACTCTCAAAATAAATTTTTTCATGAAATCTTTTTATACATCATTAGAGAAGAAATTATTTTCTTAACTTATACGAAACCCAAATTTTTATCAAATAATTGATACTCCCTCATTCTACTTATTATTATCGTTTTAGAGGGATTTTGATGTCTCTTTTTATTGTCATTTTGTATTTGCAATGTGTTTTTTCTCTAAGTTCTCCATTCCTACCCCTATTAATTTGTTCAACTTTCAATATAACCATTTTTTAATCTCTAATAAAAAGATGAGAATACTATAGAAATCAATATTTAAACATATTAATGAAATCTTGAAAATAGAGTATTACATTTATGATAGGGTAAATTAGTAAATCACCTCATTCGGTTAATTGTTATCTTAAAAACTGTGAATTAGTTAAAACGACAACATTTAGTAGATAGATGATGTATATAGTAATAAATCACTTTATCTCTCGCCTCCTATCCTTAAACCTATAATCTTTTAAAAAAAACCTAAAATTGAAAATTAATTATTAGAAATTCGGGTTGCCTTATCTTTAAGTTTAAACAAAAAAAAATCAAAATTGTATGTACAAATTTCTTAAGTATTTTTCTTGTGAATCCATATTGATAAATTTATATACTTCCAATAGAATGGTAATAAGAAATTTTCGGTTTAAAAATATTATCCGTAAAAATTGCGACACTAAATAGGTAGGTTTATAAAACAAACCGGTTTCGTATCGCTCCCAACAAGAACAATTTTTATGGTTAGATAAAATGGTCCAATTTAACAACAGATAATATTCGTAATTATTACTTGAGGAAAAACAAATGAAATTTTTTAATTTATATGTGTAAGAATGATTACGAAAATCAATTTAGTGTAAAAATACTAATTTCCGCTTATGAAAGGTGTTGATGGTTGATGGAAAACAAATTAGTTAAATAATTATGGCATATCTCTCATTATAAATATTATACCAAAATAATATTGATTTCTTCTCAAATTTTTTACAAGTGTAATATGTATATGAGTACACGAACTTATTGCAATACAATAGCCACATAATCAATTATAACAAATTTAATAAATAATATTAGAACATAAGTAGTTTGATAATTGAACAAAAGTGTAACATTAAGTTCACAATTCAGTTATGTTATTAGCTTTTAATAATTCGAAAAATAAATTTTATTTGAGATAAGATTTCGAAAATTTGTCAACAATCAAAAGACTCATTTTACATGGGATAGAGCTATTTCCTAATGAGGAAATAATGTCAAATAGGGATAAATACAATTTTTATCCAACTATGACATGATCGGATTCCTTGAGCCCTGTATAAAGGCTATAAGCCTTAAAGGTTTGATATCTTATTCTAATCTTCTATCTCTCCATTGTCTACTCTCTTAATTTCGTCGCTAATTTAAGTTTCGGAGAGGTTATGATAGTTATACGGCCTACTTTTATAACTTTATTTTGTTTTGCATGTACACAATCCGTCTAATGCAATACACAATTCGATTCTGAAGATTGGAGCATGAAACCCGGATTTTTTCTTCAATCTTTTAGCTTATACAACAAATTCGGTCTCATGAGTTCAATAAACATCAAACTCGACATCTGAATGTGTGAATTCACTTTATCTATTAGCAAATTCAGACTATGATCATCATGAAGAACTGGTTTTACATTAACACTAGACTACAATAATTGAACTATCAATAGAAGTGTCAAATAAAAGAGAATAAACGAATAAGAATATAGATAAGGTTGAGGGCACCCATAACATAATATAATAGTGAAACGTAATAATAAAAGAGAAGAGAAAAGCATAGGTTTAATGATGAAATTAAAAAAGCTTCTCAAAATCATCCAAAATCTATGGTATGGAATTGAAAGTTCAAGTCTTCTTTTTTTCCAGCCCAAAGAATCACAAAAAGATTAACCCTTTTGCTTTTTATTTCCTTTTGTACTTTTAGGAGCGTCTCCTCTCCCCTTTATTATATAGCTCATCCGGATAAAAATATAAATGCAAAACAAAATTTTGCCTTCAAAGTAATATTTAGCCAAATCATGTTGGAGATTACTAATAATGTTCGAAAATGACCTAATTTCAGTTTTGTTTTCAATTACGATTAGTTTAATGGACACTCTAATATCTAAGCTAGCCTAACGCATGTATTGCATTAGAATATGAAAACTAAAGACAAATCTTATATACATAAGCGGTGACAGTATCTGGATGTCAAATGAGGTCGAACATTCTCAGACCATCACTATATCTTTCCTTCTCCTCTTTGCTGTCAGTGCACTACTAAAAGAAATATATGCAATTCTTTAATTGAAGAATTTTTGGTATTGTAATGAGGTTAATTAAGATCCAATCTCACCCCCTAGCCACCACCGATGTGCACAGGCAAGATAGCTGTAGTTAGACTATGGTTCTAATACTTTGGTCTTTGAGTTATATTTAGTTAGACTATTGTCCTAATACTTTGGTCTTAGAGTTATAGTATTTCTTTTGCAAGAAATGCTAGCTTTGATAAAGAGCCACATGAAAAGTAAACTCCTTGAAAATGAACTCGATTCGATATAAGTTGTGAATATTCATTCCTAAGTTCGATATAGTTCATTTTGATAAACTTGTAAAATCTGCATTGGATCATTCATTGTATCCAACTTCCAACGTAAGTTCACTGATCAAACACATTCAAACTTCTTTCGTGGATCCAATTGTAATTGGAATGTCACCACATAAAAAAATATTCATATACAAAACAACAAATATTTTTCCCTCTAAAACATTCCCCCCTGTAAGATTATAGATTGGAGATTAAGTTTGACATTGACCAATAGTAACATTTACTAGTAGAAATTAGAAGATTCAAGAAAACCTATAATCTTTATTTAACTTTGGGAATGATGCAAAAAATTACGTAGCATAAAGCTTTGAAACCATAGTAAATTTCAAGTCAAGATAAACTTTTAGGTCATATAAATTCATAATTCACTTAACTTTGGTCTATTTTTGCCGTTTATATATGTTCTTAAGATGCCCCTCGACTATGAGTTTTATCAACTTAAATCATTTGTTCAATGTTATCCTTTAATCTCATTAAACCGCCAAATATTTTGGGAGTCAAATGCTCTTCAAGACTTCAACAAATGTACTGAAATATCTATAATTTATTTTATTTAGTTTTCCGTTGTAATTCATTGATTAAATGGCGGGTTTACATTATTATGTCTTATTTACAAGCTGGGATTAAGTTGGCAACTCACAGTCGCAAGCTTATATACATTGTTAGGAATCTTATCCATGTTTTACAAATAGAAGGAGACTAACAGAATTTATGTTTAATTTTTTATTTTTATGAAATAATAAAATTTGAATTATAGTTTATTACAATATAACATAAAATAAATATTTTTTGAAAATAAACTTCAGTTTTGATTTATTCATTATATTCTAAATTTTATTTTTAACTCTTTTTTTTTCTATTTTTCTTTAACTATTCTTTACTAACTACTGTGTTTTATGATTAAATTAAATAACCGTGTTCAAGCGATTCAGGGTCACCACTCATTTTTGCAAATATATATGGTAAAATTGGAAGTCACATCTTCCTACTAACCTAATATGTGTTGTGTGTTTTTTTTTAACTAAATGAGTATAGTAAAGTTTATTCTATATACCTCTAGTTGGGCTAGTTGTAACAGTCCTACTTTAATAGATTTTATTCTCCCCATGGTGTGCTTTAGAATTTCATAAATGTGATGAATAAACATAAATTAGGTTGAATTGGAGGATTAATTTGATGATCCCAATTTTTTCCCTAATTGCTGAAAATTTTGCTAAAATCAAGTATAAAAAGAAAAGGGGAAGACATGTCGTTTAGTGTAGGAGACAATAGTAATTAATAAGCTATAAGGGCTAAACACTAAAGTTAACGGTAAAAATTAGAGTTGATAACAGTTAAACTTAGGATGCTTTGGTGGTAAATAAAAATAAGCATGCAATGCAAGTGTATATATGCAACTACATGTGCCTAAAAATTGGGGAGTATCCTAAAAAGGATACTTTAATTTAAAGGCATAGACACAAATTTCTAACCCTTTTTAGTTAATATTCCCCTCTTTGAATTTTACCCTTTGTTTTTCCACTTTTTGCAGTTTTCACTATCTGAAACAATTCCCCTTCGTGTTTTTATTTAAATTATAAAAAAAATGAAACTCTTTTTGGTCCATATGGGTAATGTCAGTTTGTGTGCTATTCTCCAAAACTAGTATATGGCATGGTTTTAATTTTTTAGAAAAATGAGAAATAACTCCAAAGACTTGTCTTAAAGAGAAGTGTTATATATGTAGTTGTTGGGGGGACTTGAGATTCGAGCTTAACAGAGTGTCATTCATACCCATTTCTCATTTCTTTATGCAATCTTGTTCTTCTTCTTTTATTAAAATAAATGGCAGAATTAGAAACCCAATGTAAGGTCATATGTTATGGGCAACATTTGATTGACCATAGTTTTAACCCATTTCTATACTTTGACTGAATTTTTTTTCTCTTATAAAGCAACTCATCATTTCTTATTGCTTTCATTAATGACATATTTCTTGATATACTGATACAATATGTTCTTAATTCTTCATGTTTGGTTATATGTAACTTCTTAGACTAATTGTATTATATTTCTTGATAAAATAAATGTTAAATCCAATTTTAGTCCTTGAACTCAGCCCAAATTGTGTATAATGTCCCTATATCTTTGATAAGGTCGTGGTGATCTATTTCAACTTATACAATTACATCAGTTTGCTTCTAAAGCTCATGTGTCAACATTTGAGAGATAAAATAAAATTACATATTTGAAAAATCAATTAAAAGCAATATATATATATATATGTGTAATAGTTTTAAACAATAATACATCAATTAGATTCGTTTTAATTAGTACATCTACAAAATTAGATAAGGATTTCAAATTCGAACTCCTTCAAACCTCCTTTCATTTAAAAAAACAATTATAATTATATTATATTATCTTACATAATTTTTTAACATTAATTTGTAAAAGTAAATTGTTATTATATCTTTACTATATATTAAATAATGACGAGAAAAAAAGGTAAACAAATGTTTTTTTTTCCAGTTACGCATACTACAACATATTTAACCAGTATTTTCTACTCCTTCCATCTATCGAATAATGTCGTTTTAACTAATTCACAGTTTTTAAGATAACAATTAACCGAAAGATGATTTACTGATTTACCTTTTCATAAATGTCTTACTCCATTTTCAAGATTTCATTAATATGTTCAACAAAAACAATTTTCTAGTGTTCAAATATTGATTCTTATAGTCTTCTCAACTTGTTGTTATTGATTGAAATATTACTACCTTGAAAGTTGAACAAATTGATAAGGGTAGAAATGAAAAATTTTGAGAAAAAATACCTTCAAAATACAAAATGACGATAATTAAAGAGAAATCAAAATTTCTCTTAAACGTCAAATATTTAGTTGATGGATGAAGTATTTCTTTTATTCAATCAGGCGTAGGTAAAACGGAGTTGAACATAAAATCTTGACAAATAGTAAACTGAACTATTAGTAAAATTTATTCTTTGACTAAGTAAAAGAAGAATAAATTTTATCGGATTATGCTTATTTTATTTATCATAACCTTTATTTGTAATAAAATAAATTTAGTTGCAATAAAATTTATTTTATAACATGCTATTAGATATCTTTATTTTGGAATTATATTATACAAACTACACGAATCAATAATCTGGAAATTACAATGAAGTTATAAAAACCAATTGGGCTCTTTAAATCTGATAATAAACTAGTCCTTGACATTCACCACTTAATATTTTAAA
The DNA here is from genome assembly GCA_949673415.1 of Euphorbia schlechtendalii. Taxonomy (NCBI): domain Eukaryota; kingdom Viridiplantae; phylum Streptophyta; class Magnoliopsida; order Malpighiales; family Euphorbiaceae; genus Euphorbia; species Euphorbia schlechtendalii. The sequence continues at coordinate 7,657 of CATIWQ010909294.1, read as the reverse complement.
ATCTACTCAATTCTTTAACACGAAGAAAGGATTAGCCACAAAAACAAAAATTATTGATTTTTTTATAAACAAACGAGTAAATTGATAATGTTAAACAAGAAAAAAGAAAAATGGTATAATTTGCATGTGCAACACCTCCCCACACCGTGGTCTGCCATCAAAAACAACCCCAACATCCGCCGAATCTCCGGTGTTTTCCACCGTTCTATTAATATATTTAAACATTGCCACGTGGAATGGCATAAAGTCCACATGTCGTCTTCTAAGTGGTCTATGTGTAATATGAAACATATTTTGACCCCAGTCCAGCATTTTCCAACCTTGATTATTTGTCTGAGCTGGCAAGATTTGTCTTGAATTAAATTATTTTTAATTGAAATGTTAAAGAAAAGGGGGCATTTTGGTTTAGCTTTTGGGATTCTGCAAAATGGAGATAGGGACCATATGCTTAGTGAGAAGGGGGTAGGAAATAAGCAAATGCATTCTGCAATTTTATTTGTTAAATGTTATTTTTTAAGGTTATTCTAAAAAAATATAACAGATATAGATCGGTTTTATAGTTATTTTATTTCTTTCACAAAATAATTATTATATGACTATTTTTACTAGCGATTGGTTTAAAATTGACATTATAATAACATAAAATATAGTAATATAGTGTTGCTAATAGGATCCAATTCTGAATAGGAAGCTCACTCAAAAAAAGATTTTGGGCATAGAGCTTTAAGCTTTTGATGTCTAAATTAACAATTGTGGCATATTTGATAAAGCGAAATTTTTCTTTCAGCATCATAAATAAAAATTCAATAAAAGTTTGTTGAACTTATTCATTTAGTTCTCCTCAACTTGTTCGATTATTTTACTTAATAACTCTTTTTTTATAATCGATTAACCTTTGAGGAGAGAGTGTTTGAACCCTAATCTTCAAATAAGCTTTGTGAGCTCCACATGTAATCACAATCCATACATTGATACATTAGCCAATAACTTTATGAAATGTTACAATTCAACATCGTAAAGAAGTTTGTACAGAATAACGTATATAATCCAATATTTGGTATTATCTAAAGTTCACAATTTATTATAGTGGAATCAATAGAAACTTAATTTTTATAAAATAAATTCGCATAATTATACTTACAATAACAAAAAAAATCTTTACTCCATCTCACCCTACCGTGTACATGAACTTGTGAACTCAACCATCAGATTACGACTTTTTTCATCAACAGAAAGTCGATGAACTATTCTAAAAATTCATTGATTCAGCGAAACTAAATATACAAGTTCGAAAACACCCATTATTGTGCGATGGCTTTTCATGAAAAAACAATTTACTTGATATGAATAAAAAATGATATTGCAAATTATCGAATAAAATTTTTTGTTTTATGAAATCTGAAATAAAGAAAGAAGAGAGCGAGATAATTAAACTATTTGTAAACTTAAGTTGTTATGTTTAAAGAAAAAATATTACTTAAGATTTTTCAAGTCTCTCAATCATAGAAAAGAGTAACTAATGGCTTTGAGTGTTTAATATTTGATAATATATATAATGTTCGATTGATTAGATAGGCATACTAGTTTTATTATTATGTGCAAAGTTATCAAATTAAAAATCAAAGTAGTTTCCACGTAGTTTATTGCAATTTTGACACTTTTTTTTCATCTCAATAAGTAAGAAAATTAGTTTTAATCAATAATTAATTAATTAATATAAATCCATTTCAGAGCTTGGATGCCTATCAAGTATCAACTGTAACATTTATTTTGGGAACAAAGAAATAGACGATATATGGAGAAGATAAAAATTATAAAATAGAGGAAAATAAGAAAATAACTGACAATTATATAGGCACTTATAAGAAAAGTGATTGGATCTTTTTTGTTAAATTTTTTATATTTTGTATCTGGAAGTGATTAGAAATGTTAAATGTAATATAAATTGATTACCCAAAAAAGAAATATTACTGTTAAGAAATGCAAGTTGCATTTGCATGCATATGATACAATGACCTTTCAGAGCTCTGAGCCCTGCTCCCTGCATATTGTCTTACATCTTATTTTTATAGGTTGATGCATTTAGTTTTCCATTTTCTTGAATAAAAAAAATCTGAAATTGGAAATAATGCTTGTTGCCAATTATTCAGTGTTATAATTGTTTGATGTCAACCTTCATCCAAATCTCATCCTGTCACGTTTAATTAAGCTCGCCCATGGAGGTATCGATATTGCCTTGACAACATGATACGAATTTAATACGAAAATGTGAACTGATATTTTTAAATAAGTTTTTGGATACGTTAAAAATTGAATTTTTAACTAGATCGTCCAATACCTTTACAAGTTAGAAACTACAAAATTCTGAATAGTTCACATACACAACATAAACTCAACACAAATTTAACAAATACTGGCTTCGTACAATAAATTTTGGATCGAAGTTAGATTTATCAGAGTGTAATTTAATTATGTACCCAAAAAAGTTAGATTTTATTATTTTTACAAGAATGAGAAATTAATATTCACTTTCTCATTTTATTAGATAGATTCTTTTTTTCCTTTTACCCTTTTTTCCATGTCATCACTTTATTTCTTTTATTTAATTTGAATTTCGCAACTTCAAACCTTCATATCTCATAAACCATTAATTTTTTAATCGACGCTTTGAAATAGTTTGTTCGTCTTGATTTTATCTTTAAAATGACACACACTTTAAATTTTTTGTAAAAATAAAAAACTTATCGTAATCTTATACATAATATAATAAAAAATAAATAATTTTTCATGAAAAAGTTATACAATTTAGAAAAGTGGTATAATGTATTTTAAAAAAGATTATATAGAATACATTATACCACTCTTATACCATATATAACGCCTTCATGAAAAAATAATAAAAACATGTATTATACAACTATTATACTATGTATAAGATTACGATAAATTATTTTTTTTACTAAAATGTGAGTTTTTTTGTAAACATAATCACTATTATACCATGTATAAGAGCTTTCATAGTAGGCATAAGGTCTTCATGCCATGATTTTATGGGGAAATCAGTACTGTTATGAACATAAAAGAGAAAAAAAATCTATATAAATTCATTATACAACTTTATACCACATGTAACACCTTCACGAAAAAACAGTAAAGGAGGGCATTATAATACAATTATACGCTGTATAAGATTGTGAAATATTATTTTATTTTTCGAAAAAATCAATGTGTATTTCATTTTAAAGATAAAATTAAAATGATCAAAATATTTAAAAGAGTCGATTCGAAAAAATCAACGGTTTGTGAGATACAGACGTTTGAAGTTGTAAAATTCAAAATAAATAAGAGAGAAAAGGTAGTTATAAGGGTTGGCAATGTTAACTTAAAAATAGTAAAAAGAAAAAATGAATCTCCTTTTCATGTAAAAAAAAGAAAAAAATTCTTATTATTAAATTTTATAAAATTAAAGATTTGTACAACAAGAAAATAAGCAAATAAAAAATAGCCCTTTATGAGATGATATGGAGAAGTGTTGCAAGACTAGACCGAAATGCATCTCGATGCGAGCAAGACACGATCCATTAACACCTTTCCATATAAAAAACGTCCCACGATAAAATAAAATGGACCACTTACAATGAACAAGAAACAGAGAAAATTGGGCTTTAGTAAAAATAAAGGGCCCAAAACTGCAAAAAAAAAAACTTTGAAAAAGACACGTGGCAGAATGAAGCAGCGTGGTTTTAATGAGTGAATCTCAATCCCTTCCCCCAAGCTAGAAAAATGAAACGTTCCTTTTCTTCTTCTCTGCATAAACAAGGATTAAATTAGTTCAGAAAATCGGATGTCACATTTAATTTTCAAACGGATCAATTACCTCCCCTTAATTTGATAAAACGGACCAGTTACCCTTTTCACTTGACAAAAATACACTATTTGGCCCCCTCAACGCCATGTGCCAAAATCTGGTCATTTTGACATTTCAAAGATGTCATTTTTCTGATTTCTCTCTTTCCAACCAGTAGTTGACACGTAACATTAAGGGGGCAGACAGATGCATTTTTACCAAGTTAAGAGGGATAACTGGCCCTTTTGAAAGTTGAGGATGACATCCGGTTTTCTGAACCAACTTTAGGAGTTTGCTGATGCATTTAGCCTATAAATAATGATAATACAAAAATAGGACTTGCATTCGGAACCACGACGTTTGCATCTAGTCGGTGCGTTTTGCATGTTAAGCTTGGGCCACACCAGTCACTCTCTCCTTTTCTTTTCCATCCGATAACTTATGAATAGTAGCATTGTTGTTTTTGTAAGTGTGCCCAATAGAGATGCAGGTTGTTTCTCCTTTTTTTCTCTTGTAGTTCGAATGGATACTGTATGGGTATGCAATGCATCTCTATTAATACTACTTGTTAGTTAGAATTAATTGAGATGACAATCAACGGTCTATATTGTGGAATTGTGCTACTAATTGTTACTTTTAATGGTAAGAGTAAAATTCCAATTGGGAAGTAAATGAATCGTGTTGTCCTGGGCTAGCAGTAATATTCCAATTGTTAGAATCTGTCTCAGAATGTTTCTTAGTCCAGAATTTTTATATATTATTGTTCAAAATTTAGAAACGGAATTTGCTTGAGTTTTTCTCTTCATTTTATTTTTTCATTCATTGTTAACACTTCAAATACATCCCATTAAGATTTTGAGATTGCACACTACATAGTTGACACCCTAATTTCCTTCCCACTATATTATTGATCTTCAGTCTTCACAAAATTAAATATGACTGAAACTCTGGATAATTCTAGAGGTGCTCAAATTCCTTTCTAAAGTAAATTGAAATTCTTACATATAATTTTGTAAATGTCCAAATTGTTAATGCCGTTTTTATTGTGAAAAATACTCAAAGCATTTATGCATTTTATAGCATTAGCTTCGTATTTATTGCTGGCGTAATTTAGATCTTGCATTTGCTCATTAAATCAACATAAATATGTTTTGAATATCGGTACTGATTCTGAGGAGTTGCTGATAATCAAGACTAGATAATTACTCACTGAGCATGTCAAAGCGAGAATTCTTCTCCTGGTGTTCAAGAACGAACTTATTAAGTTGTTACAGATGAGGAGTAAGAAAGAACTAAACAAAACTGAGAAAGAACTTAATGTATATGTCAAGGATTGCTTTGTATCGAGTGATATTGGTTATTTTTGTAGTGCGATGATTTGCAGGACGCTCTCGTTTGTTGTTTTGCTTTGATCTATCTGTATAATTGTGGCCACGTGCTTCTGTTGTGGCGTCATTCCACGTAATGAGAAAATTAGTTGAAAGAGTCCAACTGGATTCTATCATGAAAAATTATTAAAATGTGTCCAGCTGGATTCGATAATATATGTGAAGATTGCTAGTAGTTTGTGCAACTCTAATAATGTTACCATTTCATTTTTTGCTGTTTATTTTGATGTGTAATTCCCCATAATCTAATTTGTTCTTATGAGATAAGAAATAGCTTTGCATACCAGAGAGTAATAGCGTAAATGACGCTGTGATCATCTAATGGTGTTAACCACCACCATGATAATAATGGTATTCTAGATGCTGCATTTCAAAGAAATGGACAAATAAAGAAAAATATTGTGAAAATTACTGATTCATTGGATGTATGGAAAGAAGCCAAATGAATCATAGCTGGAATTCCATTTCATCTGATCAATATGATTAGACAGGATAATAATCCCAATATCGGAGAAGATATTTTCACTGGCAAAACGATTAGAGGCCGATTTCACATTTGAATTCGGTTTCAACCCATAATTGGAGGTTTTTCTACGAAGAGAATATGCATTTAGAAATTTAGGCCAGGATCCCATATATGCAACAAATACAAGGCAAAAAAAGAAAAAAAGAAAACCTGAAATCGTATGCATTGCTACCTTTTTTCAAATAACACAATATAAGGTCAGCTTCAATCCACAAGAATTCAACAAGTCATGGGTGGATGCCCATTGAACTAAGTTAACACAATTCTCTAAGCAGGACAAATGGATGACATTCAAAGCCCACCTCCTCCAAAAGAAGACTAGGACCTACCGAGTTTATGATGCCTTCTAAGACTCATCTAACTGGTCCTGCAACGAAATGGAACAACGTTTCATTAGATTTGCTAAGAATCAAATTCTCTATAATTTACAGCATTACATGTCGGTTAAATTTAAAAATGCTAGCAGATACTTTCACAGTGTTACCTGGACGTCTGAAGTCCAAAGAGTGAGGTTATCTCGCAGGAGTTGCATGATTAGAGTACTATCCTTGTATGATTCTTCGCCCAAAGTGTCTAGTTCAGCAATGGCTTCCTCGAATGCCTGCTCAAAAAAAGTGACAAAAATGATTCAATGGACATAGACAATGACTTTTTACCAACCATTAGTCAACATATGTTGTAACTTGTAAGAGAACTGGAAAATCAGTAATGCGCGTAATTTCTAAGAAAGAAAGGACTGCTGATTACAAATCTCATCAAGGCATAGTGTCGACTAAGCTCTCGCATGAGACAAGCAAAAATTATCATTGAAAAGCCAACTTTCGTCAATTATAAAAGTTATTAATACTGATTAATCAAACATTACAAGCACTCTGAAACAAGTGCTTTGGAGGAACATCTACGATCTTTCAGCTCAGGTTTCTACCTGTGATTAATGCTCACTGAACATGATGAGAGCATTTTTCTATCGTTCATCTCTCTAAACAGTATAATTGAAGCCTATGGATAAAACAAGGAGAGCTTAGCAAACAACTTTTTACCTCTTTCTCATTCACAACTGAGAACTTAAAGCAACCACTCGATATCAATATATCATCAACCATTAAAGTAACTGCAATTGCACACCTATCTGAATAGGACTAAACTGAACCTTTACCCATACTATCAGATATTACTTTGTATATAGCTATATGCATGCATTTTATGGCCATAACTCATTATTAGCCAGGAGAAATTAACTCATTGAGAATAGATGAATCTGTAACCAAGGAAGCACGGAACTGCCTGAACACTAACATTTCCCCATTTCCGTTTCCACCTTGGAAACCTGGATTTACATTATATTTGACGATTTCCGGAGTGCGTTTCCGCAAAATAAAAACGTTTCCATTTCTGTTTCTGCAAAATAGAAGTGTTGACTAAGCTCTAGCGTAATAATTACACAAAATTGTAAATCAATTTCAATTTTGGTTTTTTTCCCAGCTGTCAAAAATTAGTACTGAGGTTTTCCCTTGATTCCATGACCTTATGAATGACCAATTCTGTAACAGAACAAAATTTTCAAAAAGTACAAGTTCATACTAAAATTTGCATATATTTTTACCCATGTTACATCTTAGGAAAATACAACAGATTGTCAGAGTCGAGCTACGCATGACAAGTAACAAACAACATCATATTTAGAAATCCATAGGTTTTTACAAATAGATACGCATTCTAAGAGGGGATTACCTGTTTAGCCATGCTGCAAGCTTTGTCAGACTGATTGAGAATCTCATAGTAGAACACAGAGAAATTGAGTGCCAATCCCAACCTTATTGGGTGAGTTGGTGCGAGATCTGCACTCGCAATATCCTTCACAAGGAGTGAAAAAAATTAGCCATCGACTTACGTCTT
>CATIWQ010909273.1:0-11773 GCA_949673415.1 Euphorbia schlechtendalii | reverse complement strand
ATATAAGTTAGCATGGGAAAGAATGTCTTTGATGTGTATATTAGCTTCATTCGTATTACAAAAAAATATCTAAGATTTATTAAGGTTTACATAATTAATAGTTGAATGTGTCAATTTATAATATATGTTACTGTAAAAAGTTGGTCGGCCAACGAGGACCATAGAGAGCAAAAGCAAAGCAAGAATTCTGTGAAGTTTCTCTTCTTCTCCATTTACTCAACTTGCTTACGTTACGGACCACTTTCCTTTCTCTTCTTTTTTTATTTAATTTGTGGAATCCATTTAACTATTTTTTTTATGTGCAAAAGCTTTCTAAACTTATTTCAAATAACCGACTATCTGCACTTGGACTAATGACTTTAAAACAAATCTTTTCTATCCTTTTAATTTATAAAAAATGCATTAATTTAATTCATGAATGTGACATGTCTCTTTAATTGAAGAAAGAAAATAATATTTGAAAATTCAAAAAATTCAAAATTTTGCATTCATCATTCAAGGGATAAAGTAGCTTTTATAAATTTAACTACGGTGTGTATTCTAAATAACGAGGAGAGGCTATTTAGGTCAAATTTAAACTATTAATGGAATCAGCTTTTTAATTACAATTTGTTTTAAATTAACATTACATTTATTTGAGGTGGGTTCATGACTACTGTTGTGATTTCTATGTCCAACAAAATTTAATCATGATTAGGCACCTATAGTTTTTTAATGTCTTAATTGTTGACCTATTCATGATTGAGTTCCTGCCAATAACTCATATTAGCTTGCCAATTGCCAGCATAAGAAGACATTAACCACAAACAACAACCAATATTATGGTCATCAATTTATTTAGAATCAATTTTGGGAGTGGTGCACCCTACACTTCAAAGTTGAAAAACAATTGGCATTTTCATCTACCCTCCACTGCTGTTACTATTTTTATACTATATCCAAATTCTAATTGGATCATGAAACACCTCTAACTTAATATCTAACTACACACAAATTGAACCTATCAAAGAACAAATTGAAATTGGCATTCCTCCATCTAGATATTTATGACTTTTTGACCATTTTATTGTATTTATATTTATATGACTTTTCCAAATTCTGATGTATTTTTTTGTTCAGTTATTCCAGTCATGCCCTTATTAATTTGTACAGTTTAAAGATAAACATGAGTCATCATATTAATTGCATAATTCCATCAAAGCATAAATTAGAAAACTATACATTAGTTTATAATTTTATTAAAACTTGTGAATCATTTGAAAATTCATATATATCTAGATGGAAGGATGAATTAAATTGTGTACATCCAAACTTCACATTAATTTGTTGAACCAAGTTGAGCAAAATACAGCCTAATGGAAGCCATCAATGTTAGATGGCCTAACCTAAGTCTGAGTTAGACCAAACTTCGTATATTATACAATTCCTAAAAGCAGATTTTTATTTCTTTTTAATCCAATCTTATAAAATCTGAAATGCATGCCCCAACATTATGTTTTTCATAAAGTAAAAATTACATTTCAACTCATCAAATCGTCAAGGAAATAAATCCTAGACCATTGACCCTCTTATTAGATGAAAGGCCGAGTCCAATCATTTCTCATTTTGAAAAATTTTTCAAAATGAAGAATGAATATGAGGAACAGTGAAGTATAATTATTGATTTATTTCTCATATAGTATATTTTTAAAATGAAGTTTCTCATTTACTAAAAGTGTATTTATTCCTCATTTTGGAAAAAATTAATATTAGTTTTAGTTTAATAATAAAATATTATTATTTTAAAGTGAAGTTAATTTGGGGAACGAAATATGGAAAAAACAGTTAGAGAAAAAACATTGTAGATACTGTGAAATCATGTTTGAGGAATAGGTAATGGAAATATGACTAGACATACTCTATGCCAATGCAACTAAAAAAACAATATAAAATATAATTATTTTAATTGAGAATACTGCTATGTAAAGATGAAACAGAGTACTTATTTTGTTTGTTAAAGCAAAGCATCAAATAAAAGAAATTAAACCTAGGAATCAATTTCTAATCCATTCACACATGTTGATCACTATTATAATTGGGATTTCTTCCCCTCTCCTCCCTGGACTAAAATCATTATAGTTATATAATATATCAAAGTAGACTTTTATATAAAGAATCTAATCATAGCATTCCAAATTATGATAAATCAAAAGAATATAATAATTGCTAATATATAAATCAATCACTGACAAATCATATAGTACTAATTTTCTATTCAATGGTTTTCCCTTACGCAACAAAATATATTTACTATAAAGAAAGCAAACAGGTAGATTTCAAGTAGAGCATATTCCCATTAATGAAATCAAGACAATATACTAATATAGTAGGAAAATCAAGATCAATGGCACCCAATGGCAGGATGATTAATAATAATTCAATAATTGCATATAATTCTTACTCATAGACTCCATCATTAATCTCAATCGTCTACTTGAGTAACCTAAAATTAGGTAAGCTTATCTCTTAACTAAAAGATAAGAGAAGAATTGAATAAGAGGAGACTTGAGGGCCCACAGCATGTGCAAAGAAGCACTAATTTAATAAGTCTAGTCCTAACAGTAACAGGAATAGATGAATATAAATATGAATATGAATATCCCCACATATCTCATCTTTCCTTTCATTGGCATTACGGATTCTCTTTTGTAATTTATTTTATGGTATATAGGCTGGACATTTGGCATACATTATTATCATTTGTCAAGAAGAATAACGTACACTCTACAATGTCCAGTATTTTATTTTTTAAAGGTGACTTTATGTTTCAAAGGAGACTCTAGAGGAATAGCCAAGGACAAAAAAACTCGATGGTCGGTTGGAAATGAGCATGGAAACTTCATAACATTTTCTACAATTAAAATGAATGAGAAATGAAACCATTAGTACAATAAACACGACATTTCCAGGAAAATTATACCAACATATTCTAGCAATTTACTCAAACTGTAAACGGAAACCACCGAAAAAACAATTTTCTAACTTTTCTCGGATGAAGTGGCAATTCACTTCAATATGTTTGGTTCTTTCATGATATACAAGATTATTGGCAATGTGAATAGCCGTCTTGTCATCACACCATAACGTCATTGGTTTGATTTGGTTTGGGCAAACCTTATTTCTTCAAGTAAGTGACGTAACCACACAAGCTCACACATGTTGTTTGAGTCACTGTATTCAGATTTGGCACTTGAACGTGATACCACTGTTTGCTTCTTACTTTTCCAAGACACGAGATTACCACCAACAATCATGCACTTACCAATTATGGATCGTCTATCTGGAATATCACCTCCATAATAAGCATCTGTAAATCCTTCTACCGTATGGTGGCCGTGATTTTGATACAAAATTCCATGTCCAGGTGCCCCCCTTCAGATATCTCAAAATGAAAGTCAAAGCATCCCAATGTGAAGATCTAGGAGATGAAACAAACTGACTAACCACACTTACTGGAAATGAAATGTCCGGACGAGTGACCGTAAGATAGTTCAACTTTTCGATAACTCGTCTACACTTCTCGGGATTTTCCAACAAATCTCCATCTTCAACCTTCAACTTCACATTCGGTATCATTGGTGCATCACATGTCTTCGCTTTAATCGCGCCATCATCCTTCAACAAATCTAGACAATACTTTCTTTGAGATAAAGAAATTCCTTTATGACTGCGAGAGACTTCCATTCCTAGGAAATACTTCAACGGACCCGGGTCCATTGTCTGAAATCGGGTTCCAAGAAAGGCCTTTAACCTCCGAATTCCAGCTTCATCACTTCCACTAATGACTATATCATCCACATAAACAACTAATAAAATGCACCAAGGAGTGGAAGATGTAAAACACAGAGTGATCATATGAGCTTCTTCGCAGGCCAAACTCGGCTACTACTTCACTGAACCAAGCACAAGGATATTGCTTCAAGCCATACAAAGACTTCTTTAATCTGCATATTTTCCCTGACTCCCTCTGAGCAACAAACGTTGGTGTAAACTTCTTCGCTCGAATCTCCATGCAAGAAAGCATTCTTAACATCAAGTTGATGAAGTGACCAACTATAAGTAGCAGCCAAGGATATAAACAAGCAAACATAGCAAAGTTTTGCTACGGAGGAAAAGGTCTCAGAATAATCTACCCCATGCATCTGAGAATAACAAGAAAAACAGGAATAGACATGGAAAGCAATAGATCTAATTAATCCTTATTGCTTAGAATACTCATAATGTCATAAACTAAATATCAAGTTTTGATGCTTTCTACGGTTATTCTTTTGTTTCTCAGTTATCTGTTTTTGCCTCAGATCAATTTCATATCAACTATCCAAAGGAATTAACATAATTGTATAATAAGTAAATAGGTAGTTCACTGTAAAGTTTATAAGATGAGTTATCTTGTTTCTTACACTAGTCAACATTGGCGATACTTCTACTTTTGTTTTTATTTTTTTCAAAGCCAAATCAATCTATGCCAGAAGGAATTTGAGGAAGTTCAAACTTATATATTTAAAAATTGGTATATATCTATGAATATTGAATACAACAATTGACACTACATCAGCTTCAGACACCAAAACATTTTCTTTCAAATACAGGTTTCGGAACATTATAATACAATCATGCCAAGTGACTAAATGCTAAAATAAAGACAATGCTCATGGAAATTATAGACCCTGCACATGCTAATGTAATGGAATAAAAAATGTACAGGGACTTGGTAATTCTTCAACTATCTGTTATTGTAAAATGTGTTTTAAGCCATTTCTATCTATTTTTAGAGTAAACCCATACATACTGATTTTGTAAACGTAAAATAAGTACATGTTCCTATAAGTTGTAGCATCCAAATCCAATCCAAACAAATAAGCTAAGCAAGGCTGAAAATTGGCATATGGCATGCATTTTTACAATTAACTTATTGTGTATTGTTCTGTTGTTTATATACATCATAGAAGATTCTTCAGAAACGTTTTCGGGAAGACATTTCAGAAATACCTTCTCTAATAGCCTGCGGAAGTCATTGTTTTCAGGTTAAGGCAGATTGGAATTTACTCAACGAGGCTTCAGATTTCGCTGCAAATTCAAGGAAATTGATTTAACAATGAATATTGTTGTTCCAAGTAGACAAAATGCTCCTAATCTGAAAAGATAGCCAGACTTTGCTATAGAGATTTGAATTCGATAGATTGAAAAGCAAAAGAATAAAATAAGAAGCACACAAAAGAGCCAACCTATGCTTTTTCTTATTGGGCTTAGAGTAATAACAAAGAAGAACGTCACCCCACCCGAATGTGGACTCAAACCTGTGACCTCTAGGATCACAGCTTACCACTAGACTAAAACATTTGCCACAAAAGCAGTTTTTTTATCAACTCATTATTTCAAGAATTGATCTCAGAAAAATAGGACCCAAAATAAATCTGAAGTTACACATTGCCAAATGAAACTTCAATTCTTTTTCATAGATTGATGAGTTTTCAACTTTTCATGTTTTGTTTTATCTGTTTACAGATAGAAGTATATAACAAATAACCAATAATGGTAACCACAATATTACTACTCTGCTGAGACTGTGGATTTTCTAGCTTCATATCTGTGGGATGAGTAGATTAATGCTGAGTTAAGTAACAACATTCATTAATTTCTTATTATATATGTATATTTCCTCAAGGGCCAAAACATCATGCTGATTTTCAGTTTTTGTTTCATAATTGGACTTGTCTACTACACTTTATCTAATCTCTGAGTTCAATACTGTGGTATTTACTCACATTCAACTAACCAGGAACAATAAAGAATGATGCACTCCTTTGGCTAATTTAAATAGGCAATCAAAATAATTTTCTGACTGTGATTTACTATCAATTCCTGCCATATAAATCTGAACATGATGTCCTTTAATTTCATTCTGGAAGCAAAGCCAAGGGTAAGTTCAGAAACATAACAGGGCAGATATACTCAAAATTTACCACAGGTCCCTTAAATAGGATTTTAATCAAAAGTTCAGCTCATGGAAAAGAAACAGAAAGTTAATATATTGCACTGCAGGTTTGAAGAAGTATTTTGTTACGTTGACAAACTGTGCTTTCAAATTACCGTCCATCTATTCCACCGTCCATCAATTCATTTTGTGGGCAACCAAAATGTTCACATATTTTTTTCTTTGGCAGCCTACAATCCATATGTCGGTTGCATCATTTTTCAATTTCTGTTTCATTTTATTCATACTTTGATTGGTCAACTTTGTTAGGCCTAATTTGCACTATAAATACCATGCATTGCATGGGTTCAAAGATATAAAACAATTAAACAAAAATTGTTTTGAGAGATTATATTCTATATAGAATATTTGTGTGAGTTTGGGTGTAATCGGGTTAAGGGTTTTAAGTGTTTTTTTCTTCATTTCTTTTGTATTGTTATTTCTCGATTATTTAGTGGATTATTTTGTTGTCGTTATATTCTTTCAAATAAATATTTTGTTCCGCAGCTGGGGTTTTTTCCCTAACATGTTATGATGATAAAAAACAAATATTCAAATGTACCCATATGCAAACAAGGGGAAAAGAGAAATTACCCATAAAAAATTGAGAGAATCCGTCCTTATATTTGGAACAATATCCACCAATTCGTCTTCAGCCGTGAACTCGACCTGAGAAACATAATCCAATTCATTGCATAGAAAAATCAGAAACGAAATCTGTATAAAAATCACAATTGGGATCCGTGAATACCTCTTCAGGGGTAAAGAAAAAGGGGGTAATCAGATTGACCGGCGGCCATTATTGTTAAAAAAAGGCTTCAGCTTTCTGATTATATAAACGGCTACATAGGTGAAATTGAATTAAGAAATGAGATGTGAAAAAGAAAAAGATCGAAAAATCGTAAACCTAGATAACTGGCGGGAAACAATGTAGGTAGCGCGATGAGATTGAGATGTTTATAGTGAAGTAGAGTAATTTGGCTACACTTGTATTTAGCAGGAAACTAGAACAGAAATGCCCAACAACCAATAAATTCTTCAATTAGCTTCCTTAGCGGCCCCGTTTAGCAGAAGTAAGGTAAGTGATCGTTCAGGGTTTCAAATTCCTCCCGAATCTTGAAATTCTATCATGTATGTATGGATGTATGTGTGTGTATGTATGTATACCTTTATTTTTATAAAAATTTATATATTAACATTTATACACTTTTGAAGATTAATATCAAGTGTGATTATTAAAATAAAATCAATAAGTTTGTAATTTGTGAGTTAGTTTTCATGATCGGTTTTATTACGGCATTTATATTATCTTCTACAATTGTTATTTTTCAACTCTCTCGAAAATAAATGTTATCAGAAGTTTTATATATATTATTTTATTTTTAGTTGAAACAATTTGACATTTTCTAAAATTTATAACAGTAATTTTATATTGATACCAGTTGTTTGACACCCATTGACACTATGCAATCTCCACCATCCGTCTTGTTTACATCTAATGGTGGAGATCTAACTACCCAAAGATGATCTTATGGTAGAGATCTGACTACCCAAAGATGAATGGTAGAGATTATAAAGTGTAAATGAGTGTCAAACAATCGGGTGTCAATACAGAATTGCCGAATTTATCAGTAATTTTATATTGACACCAGTTGTTTGACACCCGTTGACACTATGCAATCTCCACCGTCCATCTTGTTTACATCTTATGGTGGAGATCTAAGTACCCAAAGATGATATTGTGGTGGAGATCTGACTACCCAAAGATGAATGGTGGAGATTGTAAAGTGTAAATGGGTGTTAAACAAGCTAGTGTCAATATAGAATTGCCGAATTTATCAATAATTTTATATTGACACCGGTTTTTTAACACCCGTTGACACTATGCAATCTCCACCGTCCATCTTGTTTACTTCTTATGGTGGAGATCTAACTACCCAAAGATGATCTTATGGTGGATATCTGACTACCCAAAGATGAATGGTGGAGATTGTAAAGTGTAAATGTGTGTCAAACAAGCTTGTGTCAATATAGAATTACCGAATTTAATTATTTTTATTTTTATAAAAATTTCTATATATATACATTTATATACTTTTGAAGATTAATATCAAGTGTGATTATTAAAATAAAATCAATAAGTTTGTAATTTGTGAGTTAGTTTTCATGATCTGTTTTATTACGACATTTATATTATCTTTTACAATTGTTATTTTTCAACTCTCTCAAAAATAAATGTTATTAGAAGTTTTATTTATTATTTTATTTTTAGTTGAAACAATTTGACATTATTAACTTCTTAAATAAGTTTATTTTCAAAATCTATTTAGTTTAAACCAATAAAATAGTTAACTGACTTTTGTTAAATATATAATTGTTTTTTTGAAAATCAAGCAATTCTTGTATTCAATTTTATTTCATTTTCTAATTTTAATTTCTTCCATAAAACTTAGGATCACATATTCAATACAATAATCTATGGATATTTTTTAAATGATAATATTGTATTCCTAATACCTAGAATGTATTTATCAAAATTTATTAAAATTTTGTTTGTATATGAACATTGGCGAAATATTAAATTTGTCGTTGAAATTTTTTATACATAATTTCATTCTATGAGAGTCCATTTAGAATTTTTGGCTCAGGGCCCCGAGAATCTCCAAGACGACCATGTTCCTTAGAGCATCTTTGGTAGTTTGTGGATTCCAAGTCTAAGTGGCATGTGGAATATAAATTTCTTTTGATGATGTGGTAATAGTCTTAAAAATAGACAATGTCTTTTTATAAGATAAAAATAGTAGATTGTCTATTCTACTTTAAATTATATTTATCGTAGACAATGTTTGGTTGTTTACATTTATAAAATCAAATAAACATTGTCTACCATTAATGATGACACATAGATATCACATCATATAGGGAAGATGAGCTAGACAAGCTAATAAAGATGCATTTTCAAATTAATTATTTATTACTGCTTATGTGTCAAAACAATTTGTGGAATAGACAGACTATTAAAGATGCTCTTAGCTTTGTTCATAAGTGATAAATCCTAAGGCAACATAAAATTTCTATATTAACATTTATATACTTTTTATAATCATATAAAAAATGAAGATTAATATCAAGTGTGATTATTAAAATAAAATCAATATGTTTGTAATTTGTGAGTTAGTTTTCATGATCGGTTTTATTACAACATTTATGTTATCTTCTACAATTGTTATTTTTCAACTCTCTCAAAAATAAATGTTATCAAGAGTTTTATATTTATTATTTTACTTTTAGTTGGAATAATTTAACATTATTAACTTCTTAAGTAAGTTTATTTTCAAAATCTAATTAGTTTAAACTAATAAAATGTTTAACTGATTTTTGTTAAGTGTATAGTTGTTTTCTAAAAAAACAAACAATTCTTGTATTCAATTTTATTTCATTTTCTAATTTTAATCTGTTGTAAAATTTAGGGTCACATAGTCGATACAATAATCTGATAAATATTTTTTAAATGATAATATTGTATTCCTAATATCTAGAATGTATTTATCAAAGTTTATTAAAATTTTGTTTGTGTATGAACATTGGCGAAATATTAAATTTATCGTTGAAATTTTTATACATACTTTCATTCTATGAGGGTCCATTTAAAATTTTTGGCTCAGGGCCCAGAGAATCTACAAGACGGCCCTATTCCTTAGAACATCTTTAGTAGTTTGTGGATTTTAAGTCTAGGTGGCATGTGGAATATAAATTTCTTTTGATGATGTGGCAATAGTCTTAAAAATAGACAATGTCTTTTTATAAGATAAAAATAATAGATTGTCTATTCTAATTTAAATTGTATTTATCGTAGACAATGTCTATTTGATTGTCTACACTTATAAAATCAAATAAACATTATCTACCATTAATGATAACACATAGGTATCACATCATATAAGAAAGATGAGTCAGACAAACTAATAAAGATGCATTTTCAAATTAATTGTCTATTTCTTCCTATGTGTCAAAATAATTAGTGAAATAGACAAACTATTAAAGATGTTCTTACCCTTTGTTCAAAGCTTTGTTCAGTAGTTGTGAGGTTTATTATCCAATTCAAGGAAACTAATGACATATTTTAGAAAAGTTTAAGAAAAATTATCAGTTTTTTTTATTAGTTACCTTTTAACATTGATGAACATATGACATAGAGAGCTTCAAATATACAGCTTAAAAGAAATTTATATAACCGACTTCACCTTGTACGATATTAAGTTTCTTACAGAATCAAATCAAGAGAAAAACAACTGAAGAATGTAAGAGATTTCATTGATTAAGAAAGAGTTTACAAGAGAGAACTTTACAGAGAAAGCTTAGGAGAAGATAAACGAATACCTAAAAACCCAAAACTATATATAGCTGTAAAGCTGAAAACTAGCTCTAACTAATCAAATACTAATTACACTTTAGTACCTAACTAATACTTACTTTAGTACCTAACTAATACTTATTGCTAGAAGATTTTGACTTTTACATTTTAGTACAGGCTGGAATAAATAACCAAATACATAAAGTTCTAATATCCCCTGGCAATCTGAACGTGGTTTCAGATTGATAACAAATTAAACCTTTCTATTTATCTACTGAAATCAGAATTATGTAAGGCCTTTGTGAGAACATTTACCTTTTGATTGCTTGATGTAACAGACATTAAATGTATGATTCCTTCTTGAACTTTATTTCAAATGAAGTGACAATCTATTTCCAGGTGTTTGGTTCTTTCATGGAAGACTGGGTTCTTTGCTATGTGAATGGAAGAAATATTGTTTCAAAATAATATAGCAGGATCATTGTGTTGAATCTTCAAGTCTTGCAGCAAGTATAGCAACCACTGTATTTCAGCTGCTACAGATGCCATTGCCCTGTATTCTACCTCAGAAGAACTTCGAGAGACTGTGTTTTGTTTCTTTGATTTCCAAGAAACTAGTAACTTACCAAGAAAAACACAATAGTCAGTAATAGATTTCCTAGTTTCTGTGCAGCTAACCCAATCTGAATCACTAAAGGCTTTGATTTTAAGATCATTATCTATAGAGTAAAAAATGCCTTGTGTAGGTTTGCTTTTTAAATATGTAAGTATTCTATGAGCTGCAGTAAGATGTGATTCATGTGGTTTATCTAGATATTGAGACAATTGTTGTACATCATAGCTTATATCAGGCCTGGTATTAGATAGATATTAGAGTTTCCCTACTAGTTTTCTATACTCTATATTATCTTTTAAGAGATCTGTTTTTGAATGATCTATTTTTTCTGTAGAAATAGGAGTAGAAGCTGGTTTGCACTCTAAAAAACCATAATCTGCCAACAATTCTAATGTATACTTTCTTTGATTTATAAAGATTCTGTTGGACCCAGTAAGGGTGTAAAATAGGTCAGAGGGGGGGTGAATGACTCTTTTTCGAGTTCATGCTTAACTTCAGAAAGATGATTCTGAAGTTGCTTCTGAGTAAGCGTATGTTACTCAGAATCCCCTTTTTGTTTTATGTGTTTTTAATGCGGAATAAAATAACACAAATACAAATGAGCTGAGTAAGGAAATGCAAACAGCAAATTTTATCCTGGTTCAGCCTCTGCCTAATCCAGTCCTTGGAAACTCCAGTCCAAGATTTAATCCACTATTAACTCTTCTTCTGGTGAAGAGTAAACCTTTTACAACACCTTGATTGAAGTACCCTTCAACAATCTTTGCTGAGCTATACCAATACAGAAGTT
>CATIWQ010909193.1:0-12142 GCA_949673415.1 Euphorbia schlechtendalii | reverse complement strand
TATATATATAAAAGAAAACCTAATTCTAATGAAATTGGATGTGTACAGCATATATAATGGCTTTCTATTCAAGATTTTTTGGGTGGCTGCCAATTTTTTGGGTATGTAAAGAATTGAGGTTCTTGGAGTTTTCTTTGATTTTTTCTTCATCATCTTCTGCTAGCACCAGTCCCGATTCGAGAGGGGTTCGTGCAAGTGATCTTGGAGGGCTTTCATTTTGAAAGCCTCGTCTACATCAACTCCTTTTAGAGATATTCGTTGTGAGTCTTATATGCTTTAATCTCACATATTTAAAATTTCATTGTATGGTATTCGATAAAAGATCCTCGTGGATTTGAGAAATTCAATTGGTTTTCACCTTTGTGATTGAATTTCGATGACAAATCCCTTCACCTTTCAGTCTAGGAATTATAATTGGCGGGATGCCAATCAAGCCCTCAATATTAATCTCATTCATTGGACTGTATTTACATGAAGCCCCACATCTTCAGTGTTTACATTGTAGTGCTCGAAAATAGTGTGATGAATCATTTTCAACACCAACTTGTTTGGGTCATGACACACCCTTAGAAGCTCAATAACTTCGTTCTAGTCCAAATTATAGTCTGTCAGAATGAGATGGGTATGCTTAACTGCCTCATTTGTTCTTGAGAAATAATTTGTATCATATGAGAATCTATTAGATTAAAAAAACTAGCCTTCTGTTAGTTGAATGATTCAAAATAAGAATAAAATCAGATATGTTGCTAGATAATTAGAGATTTTGAATTAGTTTTATTTCAGATAATTACATATTTGATTTGCCATGATTTGTGGTATTTTGTTAGCCTTTTAGCTTATATAAGTAGGTTTGTTTAATTGAAATAAATCAACTCATGAATTAATAAGTTTGAGTTCATCATCTTTTCTTTTTATTTTGAGTAACTTTGCTTTCAAATTCCAATAATTGGTATCAGAGCCTATTTTTCTTGAGGGACCTATGAGTGATTTGAAGAAATAAAAATGTCAAATTGTAATTCATTTCTTCTCCTCCAATCTTTAATGGTGAAAATTATCAAGTTTGGGTCATTAAGATGAAAATTCATTTGAGAGGGTTAGGATTATGGTAACGTGTTGAAGCTGAGAGGGAAATACCACCTCTTGGTAACAACCTGATGCTAAATCAAAATAGAGCTCACGAAGATGAACAGGCTATGGCACCGAGAGCATTATCCCAAATTCATGCTGGTGTTACTGATTTGATCTTCCAAAAAATTATGAGTTGTGAAATTGCCAAGCGAGCTTGAAAAATATTGAAAGAACTCTATTATGGAAATAAAAGATTAAGAAAGATGCAATTACTCAATCTGAAGAGGGACTTTGAGATGATAAGGATGGAAGAAAAGGAGACTCTACAAGAGTTTTCAAATAGGATAATGACGGTAATAAGCAAAATTAGGTTAATGAGAGAAGACCTACCTGACAACATGATCGTAGAAAAAGTGCTTGTGAGTTTGCCTAAAAGGTTTGAGTCAAAGATTTCATCACTTGAAGATTCCAGAGATCTGACTTAAATTTCATTCTCTGAAGTGATCAATGCTTTTCATGCGCTTGAGTAAAGACGTAAGTTGAGAAAGGAGAAAACTCAACAAGTTGTTGAAGGGGCTTTAGCAGCAAAAGTCTCATCTTCAAGAAATGTTCGATCTAAATATGGCATTTGCAATAAGTTTAGCCATAAGGAAGAAAATTGTTGGTTTAATCCAAAGACCCAATGTTATCGGTGTAAGAAGTTTGGGCATATCCAAAGAAATTGTCAAGTGAAGCTCGAAGAAAATGTCAATTTAACACAAGCAGCTGAGGAAGATGAATTTTTTTAAGGATGGAACATCATCAAGGATTTTGAATAAAGAGGGAATGTTAGTTGAATGATTCAAAATAAGAATAAAATCAGATTTATTCCTAGATAATTAGAGATTTTGAATTAGTTTTATTTTAGATAATCACATATTTGATTTACCACGATTTGTGGTATTTTGTTAGCCTTTTAGCCTATACGTAGGTTTGTTTAATTGAAATAAATAAACTCATGAATCAATAAGTTTGAGTTCATCATCTCTTCTTTTTTACTTTGAGTAACTTTTGCTTTCAAGTTCCAACACCTTCCTAATAGTAGCCAATGAATAAGCAGAGTATATACGAGAGCATAACATAAACTGAATACCGATTTGGAACTACACTGCAGAATTTTGTAATAACGACATCACCATCTCATGCAGACAATTTATAAATCACAGACAGGATCCTTCAAAATGAAACATTGACTTAACTAAAACATTATTTCGTGTTTCAATGAGGATAATCCTCATCTTAAGGCAGAAAATTATGACCACCAAATACTTTTAAAACTAAATGTCATATTGTTGTTTAAATAGATTGTACCTAAATCTCTCATTTTGCTTAACTTAACTGATTCAGTAACTTGGTACTGCTCCAAAGAATTACTTACCAGCTGGTTCAACTGCAAGTTCAGGTTCAGGTTCGGGTTCAACTAAGAGTTTAGGTTCACTTGTAGGTTCAGGATTGGGTTCAAGTGCTGGTTCAGGTTCGGTTTCAACTGACTTGATTTTCTTCTCCTTTTTCTCTAGAACTGGCTTGAACTTCTTCTTCTTCTTCATTGGAATTGACTTGGACTTCTTCTTCTCTAGAACTGACTTGAACTTCCTCCTCATTTATGCAAAACCCAATCGGATTTCAAGCTCAATTTGCAGCAACCAAATCACTTAAACAAGAAAATCATAGAGAATACCAAAAAGAATGAAAGATGAATTTAAGTACCTATTGAAAAAATGAGAGAAATGGTAGGCTCAAGTATAATAGGATCAGACTCAAGTGTAGATATTAAATTGCATAACAAACCATCCTACTTTAATTCAACATTCTCAAAAATCAGTGTAAGTTTTCCAAATTCAATTATAAGGGTATTAGAAACCCACAATTTCAATTTTTACTTAATAATGGTATGTTCTAATAAATGAAACATTAATTTTTTGAACCATGGCCAACTAATTTCATTTCTTAATTAAATTGTTTAGAATGTTTGTTAATTGGATTTGAGCATAAAGGCTTTGTTAAATTCATGATTGAGATTGAAAGGGGACCAAGTGATATAATTAGGACATTAAGGAGTCAATCATAATCTATGTTACTAAAATGTCTCAAAACTAACTTATTAATGAACACTCACACACTTTATAAATCCTCATCTTTCATCAAGAAAATTAGAATTACAATAGGACCCTTCAAAATGAAACATTAACACTTCAATTCCATATTGATATCAAGGCCCACTAAAGGTCCAAATAAGCAAGCCTTGGCCCAAAAACAGTCTCCATAGTAAAACTTGCTTCGGCATAGCCGCGCGTTGAAACTGCTTCAGCAAAGCAGTGAAATGCCCTCAGCGCTACCCACCGCGCTCGGGCTGAAATATCATCGGCATGACCCATGCTGATCTGGCTCACTCCTTCTCTTTCCTTTGTCGCATTAAATGCAACTTTGACTGGTAGGGGATCTCATCTATATACCTTGCGGGCTGTTTTTAATCTTTAATTTCAAAGCATGAGAGCACCGACGAGATCTCGTTGATCTGACCCTGTGGGTTGCTGTTAACTTGCTTTAATTTCAAAGAGTGATGGCACCGAGGGGATCTCATTGATCTGACCTTACGGGCTATTTTTAACTTGCTTTAATTTCAAAGCGTGATAGTGCTGAAGGGATCTCGGGGATCTGACCCTGCGGCTGTTAAGTTACTTTAATTCCAAAGCTTGAAGGCGTAGAGGGGATCTCGGGGATCTAACCCTGCGGGCTGTTAAGTTGATTTAATTCCAAAGCGAGAGAGCGCCGAGGGGATCTCGGGGATCTGACCCTACGGGTTGTTAAGTTGCTTTAATTTCAAAGCGTGAAAGCGCCGAGGGGATCTTGGGGAGCTGACCTAGCGGGCTATTAAGTTTGGTTGTCTGTTCATTTGATATAAGAGATTTGAGAAATGCTGTATTTTCATTACCCTGAAAGTTTACAAAACATAATGTATGAATATATATACAAAACATTACTTGTTGGGGCTCCGGGGTAAAATTTTTGAAGGGATACTGCGTTCCATGTACGGGGTAGAACTTTTCCCCGAATGGTGGATAACTTGTTGGCGCTACCTCCTATTCATTTTGTCACTTTAAATGGGCCTTCCCACTTGACTTCGAGCTTTCCTACCCCTTCCCTCGCTTATGAGTCCTTCGTGTTATGGAGGACTAGCTCGCCCTCCTGGAATGTTAGAGGTTTAATCTTCTTGTTGTGTATGAGGGCAATGCGCCGTTTGTATTCCATCATGCGTATGAAGGCTTACTCTCGCCTTTCCTCCAACGAGTCCAAGTTGTTCTTTAAAAAATCATCATTTGAAACTCATTCGATGTAGTTAGCTACCCTCGCGCTGGGTGCGCCGATGTCAACAGGAACCACCGCCTCTATTCCATTGGTGAGGAGGAAAGGTGTTTCACCCCGTTACCGTTCTAGGGGTGGTTCTGTAGGACCAAAGGATGTTGTTCAGCTCCTCTAACCATGCCGAACCATGCTCCTAGACTCTCATTTTGATTCCCTCCAAGATGGTTCGATTAGTTACCTCTGTCATGCCATTTGTCTAAAGATGGGAAACGCTAGAGAAGCGGAGTTGTATCTTTAGCCGCTAACAGAAACATTTGAACGCGTGGTAGTTGAACTGTGTCCCATTGTCCACTATAACTAGATAGGGAATGCTGAAGCGCGACATTATGTTCTTGGTAAAAAAAGAAGTGACTTATTTCAGTGTGATGGCTGACAAGGGCTCGGCCTCAACCCACTTCGTGAAGTGATCAACAACCACGATGATCAAGCACTTCTGTTATTTCACTCTCGGCAAGGGTCCTACCAGATCGACGCCCCAGAGGGCAAAGGACCATACGGCTTGAATTATGGATCTCGGCCAGGCCGGTGCTGACGATGTTTTGGCGAAGGCTTGGCAGGCTTTGCAAGATTGTACCAGTTTCTTGGCTTCTAGCTCCATAGTTGGCCAACAGAAGCCTTGCAGCTTGGCCTGCCAGACCATCATGTCTTTCTTCTCATGTGCACCGTAGAGACCTTTGTGGACCTTGTGTAGTATATAATTGGAATTGACCGGCCTACACATTTCAACCATGGGTGGCTGATGGATTTCCGGTACAACTGTTCACCAATCAATGCGTAGCGAAAGGATTTTCTTACTACCTTTTGAGCCATACATGTATCCATCGGTAGCTCGTTGTGTTCCAAGTATTTGCCTGATGGGGGTAAACCATTCGTCCTCTGTTTCAGATTGCAGAACTTCGATTGTTTGCACGTTTGGGGAATTAATACGAAACAAAGCATAGGGGAGTAAGATCTCCTGTTCCTCACTTGATGCTCCTTTTACCAATATATCAGCCTCAGCGTGTAGCTCTCTGGGGATCTACTTTATTGACATTTCGGTACCCTCTTGGCATATTTCTTTGATGAGGGAGGCAATACAGGCTAGGTAGTGCCTCATGGTATGGCTTTTGGCTTTATATTCTCCATCGAATTGCTTGACCACCAGCCCAGAGTCACTGAATATGGTAATGTTATTGGGTTTGATAGCTTTGATGATCTCTAACCCAAAGATCAATGCCTCGTATTTTGCTGCATTATTGGAGGCCTTGAACTCTAGCCTAGCAGCCTACCATATCACTATCCCCTTCGGGCCTTGAATGTAAACTCCAATACCTGCTTTCACACTGTTCGAGCTACCATAGATGAACATGCGCCACACCACCTCTGGTAGCTCTTTCTGTGGTGGAGCTTCTTGCACGAAATCGGCTAACGCCTATACCTTCAATGCCATCCTAGGTTCAAAGAGAACGTCGAACTCTGTAAGTTTAAGGGACCATTAGGCGAGGCGACCTGAGGATTCGGGTCGCTGAAGAGCTTTCTTAAGTGGTAGGTTAGTATGTACTATGATTGTGTGGGCCTAGAAGTAGTGGCGCCATTTTTGAGAAGACACCACCAGAGCGAATGCCAGCTTCTCCATTCGGCCATATTTTACTTCAGCGCCTTTCAGAACACGGCTGCCGTAATAGATAGGGAATTGATATGCTCCCTCTTCTCTGACGAGGACCATTCCCATTGTCTCCTCCGAAGTGCTGAGATAGAGATACAGGGGCATACCAATGATGGACTGGCTCAGTAAAGGTGGAGAGACCAGAAAGGTTTTGATCTTGGCAAGGGTAGTAATGCAGTCCTCCCCCCATACGAACTTCTTCATTTTCAGAGCTTTGTAGAATGGAATGCATCAGCGTGCTGCGCAAGAGATAAAACGGCCTAGTGCGTTAAGTTTACCATTGAGACGCTGAACATCCTTGATGCTTTGGGGATCTTTTAGCTGAAGTATCACCTCTATTTTATCGAGGTTGGCCTCTATTCCCCTTTGCGACACTAGATATTCTAAGAACTTCCATCCTGTTACGCCGAAAGGCGCATTTTTCTGGGTTTAGCTTCAGCCCATATCTCTCCAGAAGAGTTAAGACTTTAGCTATGTATGTTAGGTGCTCGGCTTTGGCTTTACTCTTGATGATCATGTCATCCACATATAGCTCTACCTCCTTCCCTATCATGTCACCAAAGATCTCATTAACCATTCGTTAACGAAGGGCATGACATTGTAACAATATATTCCTTCATGTGTGATGAACGATGTCTTTTCTTTATCCTCCTTGGCCATGGGTATCTGGTTATATCTTGATGCAGCATCTAGCATGGAATAAATGGCATAACCTGTTGTGGTGTCTACTAGCATGTCGATGCTGGGGAGAGGATAGCTATCTTTTGGACATGCTTTGTTAAGATCCGTGAAGTCTACACACATGCAGAATTTGCCGTTGGATTTCTTGACTAGCACTACGTAGGTGATCCAGTCTAGATAGTGAATAGTTTTAATGTCTCCTACCTTGAGTAAGCGGGAGACTTCCTCCTCTATTACCTTCTACCTTTCCGGGGTGTGGTTCTTTCTCTTTTGCTTCATTGGTTTCACCCGAGGAAGGACATTCAGCTTGTGTCTCGCGACTTTGGGGCTTACACCCTTCAGATTTGCTAAGGTCCAAGCGAAAGCCTGGACCTTGTAGCGTAGTACTACTAAGATTGCTTCCCTTGTTTCGCCTTTCAATCCTCCAGACATGCGAACCTCCTTTCCCTCTTCCAAGCATACCGCTACCATTACATCTGCGGGTTCAGCAATCCGCTCCCCATCAAGTTCCTCTACAGATAAAGGCTCAGCTTTTAAGAACATCAGGTATGTGTCCTTAGCGACCTGTTGATTTCCGCGAGCCGTGGCTACTCCATGGTGCGTAGGTGTCAAAAGCGTTAGGTAACGAAGGTTAATAACCCCTTCGAAGCCGATGATGAGTGGGCGGCCCAAGATTATGTTGTACGCTAAGGGTATATCTACAATGAGAAATTTGGCCCGCGTCTTCCACCTGGGGCCATCATCTCTCAATGAAATAGATAAGTTCGCTAAGCCGCATACACGTACGGCGTAACCCCCTAGGCCAATCAGCGGTGCCTGGTGGATAGCGAGATGGTTAGGGTTCCCCCTAATGGCTTCGTACACCCTTCTCGTCATCACATTAACCGAGCTGCCCGTGTCCACCAATGTGCGGCGCACTTGGTATCCCTCCACCATCATTTCAATCACCAAAGTATCATTGTGTGGTGGAGGCTTCTTTTCCTGGGCAAAGGAGTAGCATGTTTCTCTCACCCTATTTGTATTGTCATAATCGTATACGTTTCCTCTCTTCCTCTTTTTCGGGATGGTTCCCCCAGCTATCATATATATTACTCCTCTAGGAGGTGGCTCTTCGGCCGTGCGACGGGGTTGGTGGTAGCCTTGTTTAGCATCACGGTGAGGTGGTTGATAGCCTGTATCCGCGTCTTGGCGAGGCGGTCGATAGCCTACTTCCTCTTCTCAGCGAGGTGGTTGATAGCCTCGCTGTTCCTGGCGGGGATTCCTCGCCCATCCTTTGACGGGTTTTGAAGGAAGTGGTCCAATCTACCATCGGTGGCTTTTTTATTTAGTTCGCTGGCCAACTCCCCACAGTCTTCCATGTCATTACCCTCACTTTTGTGGAATTCACAATAAGATCCTGGCTTCCCTTTGTATCTCATCTTAGGGGGGTACTTGATATCCTCCCCATTTTTCTCGATCCACATCAGGACCTCCTTTCTCTTGGCGCTAAAAGGAGTGAATTCTTTCGCTTCCCGTCTGGGCATCTCCAGGCGATAAGTCTGTCAGTGATCTGGCTCACGTTTTCCAAAATCTCATCTTTTTACCGGCTCCTCCCTTGCCGCAGCCTCAATCTGCTTCGTGTTTCTTTTGTGAGTTTCCTAGCTTACCCATTTCCTGACCTTCTGCATCAGCATTGCCAGAGTACTGGGTCTCTCGGTGGATATGTCTTTCGCCAAATTAGCACTTCGACAATTACGAGCTAATGCCTTCGATGCTATGTCAATGTTGCAGTCTCTAATCTCGAGAGCCGTTTTCTGGAATCTTTCCACGAAATCAACTAGGGATTCATCTTCCCTCTGCCGAACCATTTGCAGGTCTTGGACTATCCTGCTAGGTGGGATAGATGTAACAAAGTAGAGGGAGAAACTCTTGGCTATCATGTCGAAGCTTGTTACGGATCCTGGTTTGAGGCTCTCGAACCAGTGGGTTGCGGGCGCTATGAGGGTGGTGGGAAACAACTTGCATAACAAGGCATTTGTAGCATCGGCCGCCTCCATGCACTAGCAAAAATAGCGAACGTGAGCGGTAGGGTCTCCCACTCCGGAGTATTCCCGTAGTTGAGGCTTCTTGAAGCCTTTCAAGAACCTTTCCGTGCGAATGCGGGCACAGTAAGGTGACTCTGTTTCAGCAACGTATGGCGCTGCAGCTTCCATGCCCCTCTCGGCTAGGAGGGCCTCCACCTTCTTGGTTACCACAGCCTCCCAATTCTCTCTAGCGGGCCGGGGCCCAGGGGAAGCCTCGCCTTGATCCTGCCAAGCTCTCCTCATTGTCTAGAAGCTGTCTTGAGCAAGTTTTGAACGTGGAACTTCTTCCTTTATACGGAAGTGATTCCTCCGATCCTCCCTCTTCTCGTCGCTGATATTTTATTTGGGCTTTTCCTTTAGCCGTCGCAGTTCCGTCCCTCTCCGTTGTTTGCGAGCGGTGATAAGTGTAACGCTAGTGGTCTTGCCTTACCATGGACGGGGAGCCTCGGGACGGGCGTCGCGCTCCCATCCCATCCAGTTGCCTTTCCCTACAAAGGTCCCTGAGCAACTCCTGTTCCTCCCTTCATGAGTGCAGCATTTCATTCATCATGTTTTGCATAAGGGCCATGGCCTCATTTTGTTGCTCGCTTTGTTTGACAAGCATCGCCACCATGTCTTGTTCTGTCGCTTTCCTTCTCCCTTCTTCATATGTCTCCGGTCTTGATGAGATGGGCGTTTCCGTCAGTGGTGATGGAACGGTGGTAACGGGGTTCGACGTTTCAGCTTTATCTCCAAGTTCCGGTGTGTCCAGGAACAGAACCGTTCCCGGAGTGAAAGATTTCGTTGGTCTTCTTGGGGGAGTAGTCATCGTCTAGGGTTGTTCTCCACGCTCACCGAACCAATTTGGTATCCGTTGAGTGAAATTCGTCATCCTCAAAGTCTCCGGAGCTTACAAAACCAGTCCCTGGCCGGAAGTGTTTCCGGCGAAGACTCTTCGATGCTAAAGTTAGCTCTCTAAGAGGGTGATAAGAGTGTATTTTTTAGAGTAACAGTTACCTCAAAAGTGGGAAATCGTCTTGTTATTTATAGGGATGCATGTAATGATGATTTGCGGGGTCTGCCTGCAAGCTGTGTGCGTGTAGCAAGCCGCTTGAGGGTCTTTTCAGCCGTCGGAGCATTAAATGGTTCATCCCTACCAGTCAGAGTTGCATTTAATGCGACAGAGGAAAGAGAAGGAGTGCGCTGGATCAGCATGGGTTATGCTGATGATATTTCAGCCCGAGCCCGGTGGGTAGCGTTGAGGGCATTTCGCTGCTCTGCTGAAGCGGTTTTAGCACCCGGCTATGCCAAAGCGAGTTTGACTGTGGAGACTGTTTTTGGGCCAAGGCTTGCTTATTTGGGCTTTTAGTGGACCTTGATATCACATATGTTTTGAAAAACAGAACTGGAAATAAATGAACACTTAAAAGGTGTCAGTGGAAAAAACAGAAAGAGGGAATTCTGCCATAAAAAGACAAGATAAACTCATCCCGTAAAAAACCATGATGCTTTTTGAGTCGGGCTGTATATGTGCTTCAAATTTTCTTCATAAAAAAACAAAATCAACTCCGTTGAAACATAAGACAATTTGTTAGAATTGGAATAAACTGTTTCGTGTTTCAGTGATAACAATCCTCATCTTGAGACAGAAAATTATGATCACCAAATCCTTCAAAAACTAAATGTCATTTTGTCATATTGTTGTTTGAACAGATTGTTCCTAAATGTCTCATTTGCTTAACTCAACTGACTCAGTAACTTGGTTCTGCTCCAAAGAATTACTTACCAGCTGGCTGGTTCAATGGCAGGTTCAGGTTCGGGTTCAAGTGCTGGTGCTGGTTCAGGTTCAGGTTCGGTTTCAAGTAATTCCTTGTGTTTCCGATCAAGCTCCTTATGAATTGCTCTAAGGCTTCTGTACATCATTTCTTTTGAACTGACTTCAACATCTCCTTCTCTGGGACTGCCTTCAACTTCCTCTTCATTTCTGTAAGAAATCAAGCTCAAGTTACAGCAAGCAGATCACTTAAACAACAAGCAAAACACTTAATCAGCAAGCAAATCACTTAGTATACCAGAATGAATTACAGATGAATTAAAATACCTTTTTAAAAAAAATTGAGAAAAATTGCAGAGGGCTCAAGTATAATAGTAAGAGACTTAATATAAGTGTATAACAAACCATCTACTTTCAATTAACTACTCTCTCTTCTCAGAATCAGTGCATTGCCACTTTCATGTATGGGGCAATCTGAAACCCCAATTTTCATTTTTACGTATAATGGTGTATTCTAATAAATGAAACATTAATTTTTTAAACCGTGGCGACTGATTTCATTTCTTAATTAGTTTGTTTCAAGGATGTGGATTGTTTAGTATGTTTGTTAATTGTGTATTACTTGTTACTGGATTTGAGCATGATGGGTTTGTTAAATTTATGATTGAGATTGAAAGGGGACCACGTGATATAATTAGGACATTAAGGAGTCAACCATATTCAATGTTACTAAAATGTCTCAAAGACAACTATTAATATAATAGACGTTTAATGATTTTGTCAAGCAAAAATCTAATGATGCATGTATCGAATGGTCCAAAATTCGATAAGTTAGACACTGTAGGTTTGTCATCATAAGGTATTTTTAAGTTGTAGGACATGATAAAAACAAATTCACATTCTAAATTACTGTATTGATTGTTTTAGAAGTTAGATGAACATTTAGCTGGAAAAAAATCATCTGTCCCCAATTGATGCCCTCATGTCTGTCCCCCCGATCAAAATATGACATGTGTCAATTTTTATTATATTTTAATTTAAAAAGTAGGAGAGAGAAATTAATAATTATTAAAATATAATAAAAGTTGATACGTGACATATTTTAATTGGGAGGACATGCATGAGGACACCATTCAGGGACAGGATTTTTTTCTCATTTAGGTGAAAATTTGATAAGTCATGCACTAAATGGAAGAATTTGGATAAATTGGACATCTAGTATACAATTATTGTATAGTTATTATGGTGTTCTATTTACATAGTCATTTACATAACCTAACTATTCCTTTCTTAATTTCTTGATTAATTCCGGATAACAAGTTAAAACTGTTGGATTATAAACTTGATTTAATCCAAACTAATTTGGAGGCTATTAAATGTTTTAGTTGTGAGTTGTGGTTAGATGGATGTTGTGGTTAATAAATGTGTTAGTTGGGAGTTGTGGTTAATAAATGTGTTAGCTGGGAGTTGTATCATTCACCTATAAATGGGAGAGTTGTTTAGTTGTTTTTCATCAAGTAGAAGTAAGAA
>CATIWQ010908888.1:0-13338 GCA_949673415.1 Euphorbia schlechtendalii | reverse complement strand
ACAAGTGGATTAGTCTGGGAAATAAACCTCCCAGGATACCACTATAAAATCTCGTGTGTGTTGTTTAATTTCCGCATCTTAAATTAACTCGTTTTTGCATGATTTGTGTGCGATAATCTGAGTTTTAAACACTACAAAAGGAATTTGAAGAATCATGATTTGATTTTTTCTAGCAAGATTTGGCTTTTAAATTTACCTTGTATGGTGCTGTTCGCTTTTTATTGCTTTCCATTTACATCATATTATTTAATTTATTTGATATAAATTAATAAATATGTAACATTTAATATAAATATTATATTTATTTTTATATCCATAATAAGATTATTCGCTCTCACAAAATGTCAACTAAATATTCCATTTGGTATTTAACATGAGGCTATTTAGTGCAAAATATAAGGATTAATGTTGACTACATTTGTTAACAGCATTAAAATCTACCACAATTTAAATTCAGATTAATGTCATTAAAAATTGGATTAATTTTTTTTCCGTAAACCGCAAATATTTCCCCTGCAATAAAAATATTTAATAAAAATTTAATCTAAATTTAGACTATTCCATCCATTCGTCTTAGGGTCTGTTTGGTATTACTTTTCAAGCTGCTTTACTAATAAGTTACGCATACAAACTTTTAATAGAATTACATATTTTAACTTTGAACATCATATTTTGATCCTTCATACTATATAGTTAGGAACTGTCTGACTTATTTTTTTCAAAATCAACTCTGCTGGTTACAGCAAAAGCTTGAAAATGGAACATTTCGGAAAAGCAGCCTGGGCAATCCCAAATTGGCCCTTAGTGATTGAGTTATACTTTATATAGGTTAAATTCCGTTAGGTATTATACTCAGATGAAGGAGAGTAAGTGGTTGGATTTAGACATTACTCATTGCTTGAGATATCACCCAAAACCGTTCTAGATCAACTCAAGGGTTTTAATGTGTAGATTGTCGGAATGAGTTGATATTTTTAGAAAAGTCGTGGGTTAATGCATCATTATTCTCTTAATTTGATAATAAAAGTTGGATGTCAGCTCCAATTTACAAAAGAATCAGACATCCCCTCAACTTGATGAACGTGAACCATTTAGTCCCCTCAACGCCACTCAACAAAATTTTATTGGTTTAACTTTTCAAATATATCATTTTATGATTTTTCTCTCTACAAGTGAAGTTGACATGTGACATTAAGGGTAAATCGATATATTTTAATCAAATTTAAGAGATTAATTAGAGATGTTAAAAATTTAAAATCTAATTTTTTTTTCTAAATTATGGTAATTTTATTTTTAACAAATTACACCTTACTCCAATTCTTATCATCGTCGGATCAATCTTAACATCATTAATCCAATGATGATGAGAGACAAGATATTATAAACTTTATTTTAAAAAGGCCAAATGCATCAAGACCCTCCTGAAGTTGGCTTAGAAAACCCGATGCCACCCTCAACTTTCAAAAGGATCAGTTATCCCCTTCAACTTGGCAAAAAGGACCAGTTACCCTCCTTAACTTGGCAAAAATGAATCAGTTTGCCCCTTCAATGCCACGTGTCAACTTATGGTTAAAGATAGAAAAATCAGAAAAATGACATCTTTGAAAAGTCAAACCAACTAGATTCTGACACATGGCATTGAGGGGGCTAAATGGTGTATTTTTGCCAAGTTAAGGGGGTAACTGGTCCTTTTTACCAAATTGAAGTATTTTTGAAAGTTAAGAGTGTCGTCTGATTTTCTGATCCAACTAGAAGGTGGCATTGATGTATCAAGGTTTTTAAAACAGTGACCATAAATCTAACCTGGTTTTTATTGTTAAAGTCGTGAAACATACATGTTACATGTTGAGAGGAGGAAACCGTGTACGGACCCACAGAACGCGGTTAGAGTGGGGGCCCAGTGGAAGCGCTGCGCACCACACCCTGACGACACCTCACCCACCGTTTTCATTTCATCTCGAAACGGCAACGGTAAAATTATTTGCAGAAGATACCAAGGATTATGATTACGATGAAGAAGCCGATTAGTATAACTGAAGGGCCATATCAGCTTCAGATGCGGCCAAATCCACCCTCTTAATAATGGATTACCAGACATTCCTTCCATTCCCCTCCTTTCTCTCAATTATTATTCTACTTGTTAATTATTAGGCAGGCTCCACTGCTATTTGTCTTTGGATTCTACTCCTTCATTGCTATTTGGCCTTCTTAATTCCTTCTCTTTCTTCTGTCTATTATTCTATCTTCTTCTTTTAATGATCGTTTTTCCTTAGACAACAGCAGATTCTGTTTTTCTGCTTTCTGATAATGTCGCAGAAGAGGCATTCTGACGACGGCAAGCCTCCTTCTGACGGGAGGGATCCTTATGAGAAGAGGAGGAGGTTTACTTTGAAGGAGTAAGTTTTGTTGTTCACCTGCTGGTCGATTTCAATTCGCTGAAATTGATGTAAAACGAGTCGCGGCTGTTGAATTCTGATGAATCTCGATTGGTTGTCAAACTCAAAGCTTGAGTGGAGTTGTGGTTCTGATACGATTTTTTTCTTTCTTGTTTTGTTTATTGAATCTCCGCCATAAACGTGTACTTGAATTTTGTGGTTCTTTTAGCTAGAATGAAATAGGGGCTTTATGAACTTGACTGAGAATTTGCTGCCTGTTATAATGGTATATGTTTCAGAATTTTGTTTTCTTTCGTTAAACTGGGGTCCGGTTATCATAATTGTTGACAATCAACATTTTTAAATTACTCTCACAAGGAATGCTTGAACCCCCTTTCTTTTTGCATTTTTACAGCTTAATTGTGTGGCTTGTATGATCATCTCGGCTTTCTTATATTGTTATCTAATCATTTTGTTAATCATGTCTAGTGTGATTCAGGAAGTTATGAAGAGGCAGTCTGTACAGCAATTGCTGGAGCCAATTCTGGAACCATTGATTCGTAGGGTGGTAGGTTCTTTCCTGCAATTGTTTCCGTAGTTTCACTATGGAGTCGAAAGTTGAATTCGTATGCCATTTAGCTATCTCAAACCCTCTTTTTCCGATAATGTTCCCTTAAAACACTATATGCTTATTCCGTGTGTTTATCATTTCTCCTAAAGTTCATAGAATCAGATAAGGGCCGAGTTTCCCATTTGATGCATGTTTTCAGAAGATTTACATGTATCAAAAAACTGTCTAGGCCAGTTATTGAACTTTTATATGTGTATGTAGATACTCCCGACCAATTATTTATTTTACTCATTGATGTTGATTCTTCACTTGTAGTTTATGACTAAGAGATAATTTTTTCTTTTACTTGGAATTTTGCACATACAATTGTGCTAAAATTTCGCAAGTAAGCTTTAGACGAATCATAAGCATTCAACTTTGTGGGTAGTTCCCTTTTCATTGTTTGAAATTCTAAAAGACACTGTCTCACATTTATTGTAGTGCTGCACTTGCATTTATTGGTCCATCATCAGTCAATAGTTCCTACATATGAAACTTATCTCTCTTGAACTTTCTTTCCCTTTCTTGATGATGGGAAGTGGAATACTTTGTGCTAAATGAAGTCAGGGAATGCAATATGAAGTTGGTTGACACCTCATAATTTAAGTATCTTTAGTAGTTGCATGCCTTCTCATCAATTCGCCTCTCCAGGTGCTGGAGCTTGCTTCTACCTGAAAGGCCTAGCCTACCATGAGGCTCCAATACTAATTAAGTTGCTCAAAACACAGTTTTAATTAGAACCGTGTAACTTACCATTGTGCTTCAGATGAAACTATAATGGTTAATGAATTGGAGCATATCAAGGCTTTTAGTGTGTGTCTAGTGGCAGCTGCGAGAAGGTCAATGGTCTTTTTTCTTGAGGAATATTAGAGTGTTTGTTTGGGATGAAGAGAAAGACTGTTGACCACCAAAGACCTTTTTTTTCAAAATTCCATTATTTTATGTAAATCATAATCTTCATGATTGTCATATCAGATTTTTCTTTAGTCTACTTTATATAAATCTTGTTGGCCTCTTTCTTTCTAATTTTGTTTATTACCTGTCCAGAGACTTCACATGAGAATACTTTGATGCACCATATCCCTTAATTTTCAATCTCAGGTCAAAGAGGAGGTGGAATTGGCTCTTAGAAAACATATAGTGAACCTAAAAAGGTATGATACCTGGAGTCTAAAGATGTAGGAAGAAGTGGCATTGCTTTACTACTAGCTTACTTTTCGTTTTTTGCATGTGTGTGAAGAAACAGTGGAAAAGGTACAGATTATATTGAGTCAAGAAGCTTAAAATTGCAGTTCACGAAGAATATATCTCTTCCTGTCTTTACCGGAGCTCGAATAGAAGGAGAAGATTGTTCTTCGATGAAACTAGTTTTAACTGACTGTGCTGCTGGGATGATTGTTAACTCTGGTCCCGAATCTTCTGCAAAGGTGGAAATTATTGTTCTTGAAGGTGATTTTGATGGAGATGAACGAGACAATTGGACACATGAAGAACTTAAGAACAACATTGTTAGGGAGAGGGAGGGAAAGAAACCCCTTCTTACAGGAGATGTTTTTCTGAATCTGAATGAGGGGATTGGCATGATGGGTGATATTTCATTTACAGACAATTCAAGCTGGACAAGAAGCCGTAGATTCAGGCTTGGTGCTAGAGTTGTGGATAGTTTTGATGGAACTAATATAAGAGAGGCGAAGACAGAATCCTTCACTGTCAGGGATCACCGAGGGGAATGTGAGTATTTGTTCGTAACTTCCTGTTCGATGAGTAAGGTGCAATCATTTATACTTTTATTTACCATTTTAATTGGATTTTAAAGATTTAACTGTAATTAGAAAATTTTGGACTATGTAGCTCAAAAAAAGTTGTTGAATCTTGGATTTTATGTGCTGCCCTCACATAATTCTGGATATGTGATTGTAAAATCTTGCCATAAATTTGATGGTTATGTAACAGAGTTAGCTTAAATTTATTAATCTGAGAGAGTAAAATACAAATGGATATTAACAGTTATATCTTTGTTTTAGATGTTTTCTAATTAGATGCCATACATAGAAGAAGATCATTTTATTTTCTTTTCTTTTGCTCCATGAAACAAATGGAGCGTAAGATAAACTATCTGGTAAAGTGTGTGATTGTGATATGTTCAGGAAAAAAAAGAGATAGTAACTGAGAAATAGACAAGAAAAGTGTTGTTTTGACTTTTGGTTTTTGGTTCCAGTGTACAAGAAACACCACCCTCCATCTCTATTTGATGAGGTTTGGAGACTGGAAAAGATTGGCAAAGATGGGGCTTTCCATAAACGTCTGAGTCGAGAAAACATCAATACAGTCAAGGATTTTCTAACCCAACTCTCCATAGACCCACAGAAGCTTCGCCATGTACGTTATGCTTTTCTGCGTCTGATTGAAGGTCTTTATCATGCAGTTCAATTCTTATTCTTGTTATGAAATTTATGTTCTATATATTTTGATCTGAAAATAATTGATATATATACCCTTAACAGCCAGAAGGCACTGAATCGCCTACTACTTTTCCGAAAACCTGAGTTTACTTGTTTGCAACCTGAGTCTACTACTGTCTTTGCTATTTATACCTTGTTTTTGTGCGAATTATGTGACCTAGATATAATATGTGTACTTCTAGTCATGCTTTGGGCTTCATCTTTCTGGAAATATCAAGCTCATGTGAGATAATATCTGTGTTCATGCCTAGGTGTCCCTGAGTCAGTTGTATTCATCAAAATGGAGAACGACTGCAAGAATCATCTCGGGCTTATACCTCATTGAAGTCACGTGACTTCCTTCATGATCAGTTTAATGAATTAGTTATAATGGGTTCATATGTAGGTTCTTGGTACAGGCATGTCTGCTAAGATGTGGGAAGTTGCTGTAGATCATGCCAGGGCATGTGTTCTTGATAAGAGAACATATCTTTATTACTCTCCTGGATCCCAAAAGAAAGGTGGTGTGGTCTTCAATGTTGTGGGACAAGTTATGGGACTCATTTCCAACAGCCAGTACATTCCTGTAGACAAGCTTTCTGAAACTGAAAAGGCAATAATACTTCCTGTATATCCTTTCCTTTAGGCTTAATGCATCACTAGTTATCCGAACTTGTCTCAAAAAAAACTGCCGCTTCCCTGAAGTTTCAATAAGTGCACCACTTTGCTCCTGAATGCCACGTGTCAGCTTCCGATTCGGCTGACTCTCCAAAGGTGTCATTTTTCTGATTTTTTTCTCTTTAATCAGATCTTGCACGTGGCATTCAGGGAGCAAATTGGTGCACATTTTGAAAGTTCAGGGTGACACCAGGTTTTTGTGACAAGGTCGGATACATACCGATGTATTAGGCCATTCCTTTATATTCCGATACTTTTAAAGAGTCATTTACCTGGACCTTTTTTTTTAGGTCGAGGCTCAAAACTTGGTAGCTTCTGCATTTAAACATGCAGATGAGATTCTCTCTTTCGAAGACGAAGCCTCGTTCTTGGATGGCTCTTCAAATTTGTCTTACCCTACAAGCTCGCCTAGGAATACTGAGAGTTCCAACGCGAACAAGCTTTTGCCGTCACATAGCATTGGTGGCTTTGGTTATGCTCAGCCAAATGCTTCCTCTCCCGATATCGTCTCATCCATTTATTCTGTCGGGTCCATGAGTGGTTTCGATGATTATGCGTGGAACAGTATCGAAAATATGGGCCTTCGATACGACCAGACTCTGAATTTCGCGGGCGTAGGGTCGAGCACTCTCATTTGTGATACCGAAACTGTGACTCGAGCTTTCTGTGACGACGACCATATGGGATTTTACGAGACAGACGATGATGTTCAGTGTCGAAACCTTAATGTACAAAGCTCTCTCGATGGGTCCCTGTTGGGGAGTTCTGCAGCTGTTGCTGTCGACAAGGCTCAGATGAGATGGACAAAGATCTCGAGCGTGTTGAAATGGTTCTCTATTAGGAAACTCGTGAGGAAGGGTCGTGATAAATAAATTTGGGATAATAATGTACATGAGAAAATGTTGTGTTACAGTACCAATACACAAACAAGTGTTAGACGTTGCTGCCCGAGTAAAGTTGTGTGCAGGTTTAGAGACGGTTTCTCATATTCGTAAAGCTGTGTATGTTTCCAGTCTCAGCTATATGAGATCGGTTCTTTTTTCAGTTGAAAATGTAAATATGTGGAATTGGTGCGCATTGTTGTGCCCAAACAACACTACCTGGCAATTGTACTAAGATCGGGTTGTGTATGGTGGCAAGAACAAGTGTCGTATTCCACGGGGAGTAAGCTTAAATAGTTTGAGATTTCCTTGATAGACCGGCTCGGAAAGGTTTTCCATGTTTTTGGGGTTTTGTGATGATAAGCTAAATAATATTGTAAATAAAATGCATAAAAATAAAATAAGAAAATAACAAAGATAAGCTTCACCTACTCATATGATAATCTAATGTTTTCCTCCATTCCAATATGCAAATAGCTTGTCTTAAGAACATAAATCCAAGGTTTCTCAACCTAATATCCTCGAAATAGCTTGTCTTAAGAACATAAATCCAAGGTTTCTCAACCTAATATCCTCGAGCTTACATCTCGGTTTCTAAGGCTACTGATCTAAATCTTTCCTAGGTCTTAATAAATCAAAAGTCTTGCATTAAGTTCAGTTAAGCATCCATTAAATAATAGAACCCTCAGCATGCACCTTATCTCCTCTCGGTTGAAAGTTCTTTCCTCTTTCAATCTCAAGGTGTGCATGAGTGTATTTGTGAATCCACCATATTAAATCTCCCTATGTCTCATTGATCTGATTATGTAAGGGTTTGGGTCCTAAACTTATTTGGAAATAAACACACAATCAACAAAAGATATAAAGTATATAATACATACATTGATGTAGAAACCTTAGATTGTTTGTCCGGGAAAGGCTTTGCGTGCTGACAAATTACTAACACATATTTACAAAGAAAACTAAAATCTCCCTTAATGGAGGAAAGTTACATCACTTAGATTTTACTTTAGTGATGCCAAAAGGATGATTACAAAAGAAGAGGATGGGAGTATTTTGTGAGGTTTTTTAGAGAAGTCCAATGATAAAATAAGTAAATATCTCTAAAAGTTACCATCTTCACTTTTTACCATTCCAATGCTAATTTTACCGCTCCTTTTTGAACAAGATATTTGTAGTTGCGGGAAACCTTTCTTCCGGCTGCAATTTCCTAAGATTTTCTCACAAATTCTATTAAAAACTGTTTTTTTTACTTCAATTAAATATAAATTAGGTCCATAATTCACTACTATATTTCACTTATCACGCACAATTTGTGGTTAAAATTTTTCAAGTTGAAGCTTGAATTAATTGCAAAGAGTTGAGGTGGAGAGACTGGTATAAATGTATAAAATCCCCTGTCATTTCTTTGATTGAGAGAATTGAAAATCTTTGCAGGCTTGTTTCGAGGATGGCTGTCATAATTATTTATGAACTAGTTAAACTAATTTATAGACATTTTTATAACATTTTAAATTTTGGCTAATTTGATCAAGTAAAAGGCAAATGTATTGATTTCATCTCTATGTATTCTTTTCATATTTAACAGTTTGTACAATTCTAATCTAGATATTACCAAATACTTTAATTGTTTGTCTGCTTATAAACAATTTCAAAATTTCCAGAAATTTTATTTTTATCCATTTTTAACTAAAAGTAGCTTATAAGTAAATAATTTAAAATTTTATAAAAAAGTTAATGTATATATTACAATGAAAATTACGGTTTTGATTATTGTCCATTAGATTATCTAAATTCTAGAATCTACGTTTTGACTACACAGAACAGTCTTTCTAATCTTTAATCACATAAAAATATTAAATTTATGTAGACAACATTTAAATCTGCATCTTCTCTCGTATGTTATGTTGCTATGTTGATATATATTTTCTTTTCTTCCGCCTTGAATTCGACAAGTACTATTAATGCCAATTTCGTGGAAACAACGTGCAAAGTTGGAGTTGGAGCTAAGAAAACTGAAAATGGGATTTCAAGTAGGGACCAAACTTGCATTTGTATAAACAAAGTAATGGTTGGAGACGATAGTTGTCAAGAATTCTTCTAAACTGCAACTACCCATCAATTCTGTAATGGAATTTTTTTTGGTGTTGAATGGGACCAAACTATGGTATATTTAGAATTGTTCCTCGGTCACCGCATTATTTGGTACAGTTGGGACACGATATCACAGATTGGGCCTGGATAATTTTTTAAAGAATTGTCGATTTTGTCTAGATTTACTATTTTACAAAACTATGTCACTTTGGTTAAATACCATCGGTCTTTATTTCATTTTTAAGAATTTGTCTTCTTTAATTACGTATTCATTAACTTTTTCCATTTTATAAATGCTCTAAAGTCCGGTCCAAACCCGACCTAGCTCAGCCCAAACCTAACCTGAACTTGAAATTTTAAAAGATGAGCTTAGACCAAATTTGAGTAGATATTTAGTTAAAAATCCGATAAAGTCCGGTCCGAGCCCGGTCTGATCCAACCCACCCAGCGGACAGTTTTAAAGGAAAAATTAAAATGAAATAGGGAAAAAAAAGCTAGAATCAATGTTTTCAATAGTCAGAGGTGGTTGGAGTTTGAAAAGTCCAGCCAGGGCTTAGACGGTTTTAGATGTTTTTTGTTTTTCAAAAATATAAAATAATTTCAATTAAAATATGAATTATAATATAAAAAACATTATAAAACTAATACTCTAGATAAAAAATTTAAAACATAATATTTTAGTGAATTTTTACACGGATACATATTTAAAGATAAAAAATTATATTTAAAATAAAATAATTATTTTGATAAAAAGGATGAATATCGTTTGATATATACAATAAATTCTCTAAATTAATACTCTTTATATTAATGACCTTTTTAAAATAATATATTTATCAGGTTCCGACTTCTAGTATAAAAATTAGCAATTTTAACAAGATGATAATTTTTTAAAAATTCCTTTACAAATTTATGATTCCAATAATATCATAAATTAATAATTCACCATAATTATATATATATATATATATATATATATATATATATATATATATATTACAATTTGTAAAATACAATTAAAATCTTATTGAAACACATGAAATCTTCTTTATTAAATCCAAAAGCTTTGATGTATTGCTTTCAAATTGTATCAAAAAAATTTAGTATATCCAATGAGTTGAGTATTTCTTTACAAGTAATAACCTCCAAAAGTGTTGTGTTGTTATCAACATCATTTTACACGATAAATTTTATTGACATACTTTGAGTGAATAAATAATATACATTGAATTAAGTATAATACATAAAATAGTATAATTTATTGTATTTGAATTTATACAATTAAAATTTAATTTTATTTGATTATCGAAAACTCTTTATAAATTAATAATTATCAATGTATCAATAAATTAATATCTCTTTGTATTAATAAAATTCTCTCGCCCAACTATATTAATATATACAACTTAAAGGTGAGGTTTTGAAAATGTTTGAACGAAATTGAACTAGTAAAACTTTCCAAAATAAGCTTTTGCTAAAAAGTACAAACTTAAGGAGGAGGTTGAACTGGTTTCTTTCTCATCAAACACCAACATTTTCTGATTTTACGATTATTGTCATCTGCAAATCAACCATCTTTGGATGTTATCCAGTTAAAAAAATGAATCTTTGAATGAAATAACTTGTGTGTTTCGTCTCCAAATACTTTGAATGGCGACGAATTGGTTATTGGGAATGTTGGCATTTGCAGCAATGGTGACGCTGGAATGCGTGGATCAAGGCATAAATACCCTTGGGAAAGCAGCTATGTCCGATGGAGTTAGCCATTTCGTTCTAGTTGTTTACTCAAACGCTCTTGCCACTCTCATCATGTTTTCTTCTTCTTTCTTCTGCTATAGGTACATTTCAAACATTGCCCCTTATAATTAATTTTTCGTAATTTCCATTAATATTGACTTAATTCTGTAAGCAGATCGTATCGTTGTCCTCCTCTCACCTGCTCCGTCCTTTTCAAATTCTTCCTTCTCAGCTTTACTGGGTTTGTGATTCTCATCTAATCACTTTTTTTTCTCCATTTAATTTCATTGTTAACATCCTTATGTTTTTGTAATTTTGCAGGATTACATTGACGCAGAATTGTGCTTTCGCTGGTTTAAACTACAGCTCCCCAACCCTAGCTTCTGCCATTGGCCAGTTAATCCCCGCCTTCACTTTCATACTTGCAGTCATCTTCAGGTTCTTCAATCCTACTTGCTTTCAATTTTGAAATAACAGCTTCTCTAAATGGGTAATTTCGTATTTATTATAATTGCTTCCGATTTTAGGGTGGAGAAGTTAGATTTGAGAAGCTCCAAAGGGCAGCTAAAAGTGATAGGAACTTTTGTATCAATTTTGGGAGCATTCATTGTGATATTCTATAAAGGTCCTTCTCTAAGTAGCTTGGATTGTTCATCACACTCAGAATCATACATTTCCCCATTGTCGACAGCGGAAAATTCCTGGGTCATTGGAGGCCTTTTGATTACACTTTCCAGTTTATCTCTATCGGTGTTCATAATTTTTCAGGTAACACACAAAAGCTTAGTTCCCTTCATGTAGAATGCAGATTTGACTGATTAAACTATTTATAAAGGCAGCAATTCTTCAACAATATCCATCAGAGATGATTATAGTTTCTTTCTATTGCCTGTTTGGGACAATCCAATGTGCAGTTGTTTCCTTAATAGCAGAGAAAGATCCAAATGCTTGGGCATTGAAGTCCAATATGGAGATCATCTCTGTGATTTACTCAGTAAGCATATGTTATAAGCTTTGAATTGCAAATAGCAAATCTAATAGCATGCAGTAATTCCCCGTTTTACCCTTTTTAGGCAGTACTTGGAAATGTGGTGACATATGGTGTGGCAACTTGGTGTATACATAAGAAAGGGCCGGTTTTCGTGGCGATGTTCAAACCCTTAGGCATTGCCAATTCGGTGTTTATGAGTGTCATATTTCTCGGTGATACCATTTATTTCGGGAGGTAATAATACTCTCTCGAGATCTTTTACTTGTTTTTTTAATCTGTCTAACACTAGTGCAGTGTAATAGGAGCAACCATAATTGTGGCGGGTTTCTATGGAGTAATGTGGGCGCAATCCAGCCAATGCGAACAAAATGAACTGATAAGCGCAGTTAGACCGATGTCATCAGCACTTAGTACGCCTCTCCTTGGAAACCAAATGGATTTTCTACCAACTCATTGCCATGGATAAATGTGTACAAGGCAAGATTTTGATAAAACCAACTCACAAAGAGACGATGCTAAAACGGCAGTTAGTGTAGTGTAGATAGGAGACAACTCGAAACTTGAAAAATTTAAGGTTAGGCCACAATTCTCAAAAAATTGGTTGACGAATCACGTATAGTTTTGTTGTATACATACATGTATGTGTATGTGTAAACCAATTGGCATAGGCTCATTTTTAGGCACCTTGATGGTGTGTGCTTTAGTAACTTGATGCTAGAAAGTAAATAGATTTTGTGTATAATAGTAGAATATATTTATAAAGATACAAATGAGACATGTTCTATTGTTTAAAAATTGATGTTAACAACAAATTGAGTGATAGATGAGAAATCAGCATTAAAAATGTATTAAATCGATGCGATAAAGTATTTACATCAGATACACATCCGTAATGAAGATACAAGTTAAAATCATGGCAAAAAATCGATTTATCCAGTTTGATAAACAAAATTTTCTTTGTATTTCATCTCAAAATAATAATTAATAATTTCACTCTAAAATAAGCAGTCTCGACATCTCCATTTCCCGAGATAGTGAAGTATTCAGTAACACATGAATTATTCAATTTTTTCAATAAAGCAAATTTCGCGCTTTTTTAATTGTAAAAACTAACTACATGCGGTCATGTTTTTTACTTTACCGTGCAAATGTTAAAAGGGTTTGTGAAAAATTTTAATAAAATTATACAAGGCGTATGGGCTACGTTTGCTTAA
Source organism: Euphorbia schlechtendalii (assembly GCA_949673415.1). NCBI lineage: Eukaryota > Viridiplantae > Streptophyta > Magnoliopsida > Malpighiales > Euphorbiaceae > Euphorbia > Euphorbia schlechtendalii. Next base: position 317 of record CATIWQ010908888.1, on the reverse strand, counting down.
TCTTTACTTAAAAGAGAATGAATTGTGCAATAATTCCCATTTCAAATGCTGTGCTGTGTGTTAGCCAATAAAGATTGCAAGAATGCTTTGCTGCCTACTTTTTCCAAATAAATATATCCTTTTCTTAAATTCCTATCTCATGACAAATATAGGTTTAATTGTACTCAATGTGACAATTGACATACTACATTTTCATGAGCATTTATTTTTTGAGAAGCTAAGGCTCTAACCTGATTGTGTGTCTCTCTCACTATATATATATATATATATATATATATATATATATATATATATATATATATATATATATATGTATG
>CATIWQ010908876.1:0-15680 GCA_949673415.1 Euphorbia schlechtendalii | reverse complement strand
CCAATACAATTTTGTATATATGCCCCTAAATTTTTATTATTTACTAATTTATGTTAGGCAAAATTATTATGTATGAAAATTTTAAATTTTTAAATTTATAAATATACCCCTAAATTTTTATTATTTACGCGTTTCCCCACGTTTTCCTAACTTATAATTATTAGAAATAACGTTTTCCCGTTTCCGTTTCCGTTTCAGTTTCCGTGCTACATAGGTGGTAATACACAATATTGCCTGGGAGTCCAACCATGATGATTGGTTTGCTGGATTTAGCATATGCTTCTTCTATTTCTATGTGTTCTCACTTCCCCCTTTTTTGCAGCCTTGTACAATTAACTTCTCAAGTTAAATTTTTATTCTTGAACTCTACAGAAACCTAATTGCTTTTTAACTCCTATTATATGAAACATTATAAACTCTATCAGAAACTTTTCTTGTTGTGCTTAAATTCAATCAAACGACATACTGGGTGTGCAATTGCTTCTCCAAAGTGCTTTGAGTTTGTGATCTGGTAGGACTAAGAGTTCTGGACTGCAATATAAATGGACTTTTTTATTAATTATCGGTTGCATAAGTGCTCAATGTATTTATGTTAGTTGTTAAGTTATCCTAGTTAAAAGATTTGTCTGTCTCTAGTTAACTGTTAATTTTTCCGTATAGAACTCATGAATGCTCAAAAATGGACATTGTATACAAAGATTTGAACATAAGTAGAAGCATACCTATTTTAGTGATTATTTTCATGTAAGTCTAGGTAGTAGCTTGCTTCATAAGCTGTTGGTTTCAACACTATTGTTTCTCGTATTGAGATATCTTTTTGTTTTTTCAGGGTGGTGAAAAGTTGAGCTATGAGACAGAGGCGTTTGCTGTCTATGATTTCATGCGGTATTTATCATGTTATCTGTAAATTTTGTTGAGCCATTCCTCATTGGCAGATTTTCTTTTGTAATCCCTGAACTTTCATTGCTAAATGAGCATTTTGTCTGTTATACTAGGTTCACATCTTGGAAAGTCATCCTTAACATGTTATGTCGTTCACCAATATGTATAAGTGAAGGATTGTTCACTTCAGTATTATCCTCACAATTATGACTTAAGTAGAATTTCATGTTTTGACTCGCTGCAGGTTTATGACGCCGCCTGTATTTACTCTCTGTGTTGGTAATGCGTGGGGAGAGGCAGCCTTACTTTTGGCTGCTGGTTCAGTGGGAAACCGTGCAGCTTTGCCTTCATCAACAATCATGATAAAACAGGTCTTCTTTTGTTGAGCATTCAATCTGATGCAACAATCTATTTCTTTGACTCTCAAAATTATGTTTCTTAGATGTGAAGAATATGTAGTCAGAATTACATGTATTTCTTGAAGAGCTCATTTATTTCAATCTACCACTTTACAGCCAATTGGAAGATTTCAAGGTCAAGCATCAGATGTTGAGATTGCAAGAAAAGAAGCGCGAAATGTGAAAATTGAATTGGTAAAGTTAACGATATATCGTTTTTTTTCTGATTAAAATTTAATCTGGTTACGATATAACTCATGTATCATTTCGTACTTGTTGACTGATAGGATAGGATTGGATTATTTATTGTTTAGGGTTTTGATACCAACTATTTTGAATGTGAACATGAAATTTATTTCATCACTACTTCCTCATATCATATAAACTAAGTGAAGTGACTTAACTTTCCTCTTACTACCGTTGTTGGGTCTAAAGTCAAAAAATTGGTTTGGTGCTATAGATCGATAACATGATAGATCTCATATCTTCCGACTTCCGAGCAATGAAACTCTATTACACATGAAGGCTGAATTTATGATCAAACTGAATGCCACCAAAGCATTTGTATTAAAAATTTTCTATCCAAACAATATTTTTTTTTCTGAAGGATTCCTTCTTTTTGGTCACTGTGCAATGGAAGGCAGAAATGAATAATTTTTGTTATCGTTAGTATACAAGTCACTGAAGAAGTTACCCTTGAAAGCCTTTGCAATCATGTCAGGTCATTTTCCCTCCCTTTAATATTCTAAAAGTTACCGATACTTAACCTAAGTTACTGAATGTGGAACACTGAAATTTCGTCTGCTACATGTTGTTTTCCAAAGCATCATGAGTGCCAAATTTATTGGATGCTTCTTGATGTATCTTACTTATGAAAAGCTGTAGTTATACTAATGATTAATCACTTTTTCCGAAAATAACAGAACTTAAAATTATTCTTTTCTAATGCAGCGACAACTTCCATGGACGATAATATTAAATGTTCGGAAGCTTTCAAATTATGCTCTCACAGCACTTAAACGTGTTCACTATCTTCTGTATTATCTTCAGGTCAATCTCTTTGCAAAGCATGTTGGAAAATCGCCTGAGCAGATGGAAGAAGACATGCGTCGCCCAAAATACTTCAGCCCATCCGAGGCAATTGAATATGGCATAATAGACAAGGTAGGTATTTCAATTTTTTTTTTTTGGAATCCTTGCATTGCTTATTGTCTTTTTCCTTGACAGGTTTTATACAATGAAAGGAGTCGTGAAGACCGCGGAGTTGTTTCTGATCTTAAGAAAGCACAGATGATATGATTGTCGGGGGGGGGGGGGGGGGGTTCGGATAAGGTATAGCTCCCAGTCCAAAGTTGTTGGATTTCAACTATTACATACATACATTTGAGCGTTAAATGTTATAGTTGTAGTGTAGGTAGCAATGCAATCAATGCTCTGTTTTTACTGACAAGTTATGGCATGCTTTTTTTTTTTTTTTGGTTTGTTTTCGATTACCTCATGGAACCCTTTCTTGTGCTTGTCATCTATTTTGTTGGAGTTCATTAATACAAAGTCAGTTGATATTTGGATATCCTCTTTAGACCTCATTAAATGGTTATGGTGGGACAAAAAAATTCTTAGACACCTTGTATCAATATATGTTTGATAGACCCACCATTTACTAATATAATTACTATCCCTAACTACCCCACTAGAACAAATCAGTTGTAGTTTATTCTGGAATTGAATGCAATTAGTCAGTTTTATATATTTCTTCCTGAATTGTCAGCAAAAAGGCATCTAATGAGTGCATATTTGGTAGTGAATGTGGGTGGTTACACGTTGCATACGCTTTTTTGCTGGTTCTGTGGAAGCTTGTTGGATTTGACAGAGAGTAATTTAAATTTAGAAGAATGTAGCTTTGTTGTGCACTTTACATTGTTGTTTCCGAAATATGATCTCAGTTTTGGGAGTGTAACAAAGGATTGTAGTGGCTCTCTTTAAATATCAACCGTACACCTTTGATTCCATAAAAAAAAATCATCTCTTTCTGTATGTCTCCAGCAGTTGTTTAGGGGATCTCTCTGTAGTGGAAGTGATGTAATATTGTGATGATAGTGACTGTCACACTAATTTTGATTATTCTTGCTCAGTTTATTGAGATGTTCATTAAATATGAATCAAGGAATTCTTGATATTTTTCGAATCTAGTTGTGCTCTCTTGCTTGTTGACATTTTTAACTATTGTTTCAAGGATGTGAGGCCATGGGCAGAAATTGCAAAGCATTTAGCATTGGACTCTGCTGTTTCTGTGGTTAATGTACAACTTTACAAGCCTCCTTTGTAACATCAGCTATTGTAGAAGCAAGAATTTGCACTTTTGTTTTGGTCAACCAAATTTGATGAATCAAAATCTGTTTTTACATTTTCAGGCCAAGTGTCTGCTGTGCTTATTTTATATCGTTCTGAACTCCGCCAGAGTTGAAAAATAAGCGTTGATAGTTGGAATATTTGAATGCCCCTGACAGTAAAAAATACACGTCGCTATTCTGTAAGTTGTGCAAAAATAATTTTATATAGTGGTGTGGCGGGGTATCCCAAACTGATAAATCCCCGAACTCGCTAAATGAATTTTAGTTTCAATAAGTATGAACATCTTACATAAAAATGAACAAACAAATTGAACATAAGAATTATAAGTTCTTATATCATTGCCGTACAACAATTGAGACATTAAAGATCATTTAACTTTTATCACTGTTCCAAAATTAATTTATACTAATTATAAATGTATTCTATAGTTTATTTATGCATACTAAACTATTTATTTCGAAGTATTTATGTAATCTAAATTTAAGTATACATTTTTTTAAAATATAATTTTTAAATTAACTATTTTTAGTGGGGAATTGGAAATTTCCGATGGTGAACGAAGAATCTTTTCCAATTTCTTAACGGGGATGGGGACGAGGATGTTGAATTATTTTAACCCAAAACCTTAACAAGGACGTCCCAGTAGCCTCACATTTGTGATCCGATAAAAATTTCAATTTAATGATATATTTCATTTCATATGAACTTTGACACTGCATTCACATTCATGATTCAAAGGTCATAAATTAATGAGCTTTCTAATCATATATCATTAACTTAATTTTCACCCTGACAGATTTCCTTTTTCATTATTTTATCATTCAAAAAAAATATATCATTAACTTAATTTTTCAAAATTGTAGTATCAACTCTTGATTTGCCCAATAAATATGTGAATCATTAATTATTGCCATGTCACCATGTTTTATATAAAAATTTGATAAAATAATGAAAAGGAAATCTGTGGGGGTGGCGGCAGCGGAGCATATCAAATGACAAATGGGCGACGAGGACTATCATTCACCTACTCCTCCCATTTCCTCCCCTCTACTTTCATCTTGTTTTTAATTGTCTGCTTCCAATTTCTTTTACACTATCCTCAATGCAGCCAAAAAAGAAAATATCTTCTAACTCCAAAGTTATCTAATAAAATAGTAATTTATTTAATAAATCTTTGCGCTGCAATTTATACTATTTTAGTTAGATTTGAGTATGAAGTAAAATAATTGCAATGGCTAATTTATATTTAATTATACATGTTTTAAATGTGAAATCATTGTTTTTCTTGTTAACTATTGTGGCTTTATCAATCATATGGTAGTGTCCATTACTACTAAACCACTCTTTTTGTGCACATAAAAATATATATTTCAGAGAGAATGAAAGTTGAAAAGTATATAAAAATAACAAACTAAAACTACTCAAATTAGATAGACGAAGGAAAGGGGGAAGTAATTAAGTGAGTGCATGTCCCCCTAACAAATTGAATAAATATCTTGTCATATCAAAATGACAATAGGTATATATATGTATATGCTTACCTCAGTGCGTTACAACCAAACTAATAGGTAGCTTCAATCCAAAATTATTTATCTTATTAAATTAATTAATTATATAGTAATTATCTAAATAAAAATCTGAACTGAAACAATAGTGACTTAATGAGAGATTTTTTTTTATGCTTATTGACAAGATATTCTAAAATAATACCATAATACAAATAATCATTTATGTATGGATTTTTAGGTTACTATTAGAAAATATATTTTTTTTCAAAAACGATTAGAAAATATATGAGCTCGAGTATGAGGACATGTTATAAATGAACTCGAGTACGCGATCCTTTGAAGTTAAAGTTAAGTACTGAAAGAAGAAATTGTATCCCAAATTTCTTTATACAGAACTTGCCAGCAAAAGTTCAAACTTGTATATATAATTTAAATTTCATAAATATGTTTGCTTCCATGTAAGCATATTGTATGTATTACTGTTTCATTGAAAACACAGATTCGTTATTAAGTTTATTTTAGACACAAGAGTTCATATCAGTTGAAGTTTTCTTATATGTAGGAGGGACAGTCCATTTTCTTAAATTGCTCATTAAATCAGATATGACAACAATGCTATGAGGATAACAAGAAGTGATACAGAGAACCATTTTCCTACATATATGATATATTAAAAAACATATTGTTGTAAACAGATTAAAATAGACAAAACTAATGTCACCCATTTGTTGTGCTAAGCAACCCTCCAAAATAAAACATCTTTTTAAAGAGGATGAAACACGCTTATTTAATAAAGAAATATATATCAGAACGTAATAAAGAAAATACTAAACATAAGATAGTAGAAATTCTAGAAATGTACATAAATAGCAATTACTAAAACCATGGAAAAAGATGTGTTATTATAGCTCTAGGGTCAATAAAAGAGTCTAAATCCAGTGGATTATATAGTACAGAGACACATCATTAATCTAATCCTTCCAATGCTTATTTTTCCTCTTAATTAAAAATAAAAAATAAAATGACAATTTGCCTTATTCATCATACTATAAATAGGGGATTTGGATTCCAATTCTTACCACCCCACAATATTCTTCATCTTATACCTTATAATCTAGCACTTAACATACTACTATATTTTGATATGGGCTCTAATTTTAACCTAATTTGTTTGATGCTGCTGATAATAGTCCCTGCATTAAGTTATTCTCAAGATTTTACATGCTCAAGAGCTACTTATTATGGTAGTCCGGATTGCTTAGGAACACCCAGTAATGTCTCCAGCTACTTGTTCTTATTATTTGCAAAGTTTTTTCATGCTTAATTTTCTCATGATAAACATTTTTATAATTTTTGTGGTTTGGTTTAAATAAATTCAGCTGGAGCATGTGGATTTGGAGAGTATGGAAGAACAATAAATGATGCTAATGTGGCTGGAGTTTCAAGATTGTATAAAAATGGCACTGGCTGTGGTGGTTGCTATCAGGTCATTTCAAGCAAATCAATTTACCAAACTTTTCTTCTAAATTTTTCAATCTTTTCAATATGATTTACAGTTATAAGACTCACTATGTTCTGAAAGTGACTGTAAACAGATTAAAAAATAATCATGACTATATTAACAAATCTTTAAGCATATCCTAATTCTCCAATTTAAAATGAAATTTTTTTTATTGAAGATGACTTCTATTAAAAAATTTATTTATTGTATTAACTTGAATTTCATCAAAAACAAAATCATATAATTCGTACTTTCAAGTTTTTTTTTTCTACAACAAACACAACTTTAGGGTTTTCTATGCTATTAGATTTTACAAAGTAATCACTACTTTGATCCCCCTCACCATATGATGAAATAGTGATGAAATGTAAAGTAATATTACTTTGTAAACAAATAAACTAATTACATAATGCACATATATTTTCAGAAAAGTGATTGATTAAATTATTATAAGTAATAACAACCAATATCACCTTAGTTGAGAAGAAAGATATATAGTTTTTGTTTGATATGGACTATATCGAAATTCTTGCATGATTTAAGAATGCAATAACCTTTAAATCATGTTTGACGTATCACTAATTATGCTGATATGTCAATCATTCAAAATAGGGAGTTATTCCTAACACTATAGAATCTCTCGAATTATTTTCTTGTAAAAGAACAGCAACCTTATACTTCAAGTACTAGTGCCTCACTACTTATTTTAGGTTGTAGGCTTGCCTAACTGCTTTCATATTCAAAATAAAAGTATCTCAGATATCACTTGTGAAAAATAATTTGAAAATGGAAACAATTGATAATAAATAAGACCACTTTAGATAATAAGATTAATTTAATTAATTAATTACAGGTTAGGTGTAAAGTACCACAACTTTGCAGCGATGACGGAGTAAATGTAGTAGTGACGGACTATGGCGAGGGGGACAAAACTGACTTTATCCTTAGTACACGTGCCTATGCAAGACTGGCACGTGCAAATGCAGTGGCTGAACTATTCGCCTACGGTGTCGTAGACGTGGAATTCCGGCGGATCCCCTGCAAGTTTTCCGGTTACAATATTATGTTCAAAGTTCATGAACATAGCAGGTTCCCTGAGTACTTGGCAATTGTGATTCTGTATCAAAACGGCCAAAATGATATCCTGGATCTTCAAATATGGCTGGTACGTTTTCTCAAAAGATCATTCTCATTTTTCTTCTTTTTTTTTTTTTCGCCTCTTAATTTTCTTAGGTGATCACTTTAATTACCTTAATTTCAAAAAAGCATGCAACTATGCACCCAATGTGTCACGTGAAACTTTTAGTAGGTTTGGCTTTTCAAATATATCATTTTTTATGATTTTCTCTCTTCAATCAAAAGCTGACACATGACATCTAAGAAGCAAAATGTAGCACTTTTTAAATTTTGAGTAGTTATAAGGATCACTTTGAAAATTCAAGAAAACGGCGAGACAACTTGCGACATCGGTAGATGCATTAAACATTTTTTAATCAACTCACTATATTTAACTGTGAATACAGTAAAATCAAGTTAAATTTGAAATGTGATTGGACAGGAATATTGCAAAGAATGGGTAAGCATGAGAAGGGCATATGGAGGAGTTTGGGATATGCCAAACCCGCCAAAGGGTTCGATTAGTTTGAGGTTTCAAGTCAGCGGAAGTAGTGGAGTAAGTTGGGTTCAAGCATCCAATGTCATTCCCGATTATTGGAAACCTGGAGTTGCTTATGATTCTCAGATTCAGCTCAATTAAACCTTATGTATCAATGTAATTCAATCTTATTCTAAACTAGGTCTCCATCTAGGGAAATTTGTTTTTTCTTTTGGGTATTGCGTTTGCTTATATATGTATTGTGAGTTGCCATTAAATACCAATAATAAAGAAAAAAGATTAGGTGTGGCTTAGTTTTGATTTTGATATGAATAAATTATTCAGTATTGTTAGAAAAATGTACTTGATTTGGATATGTTCATGAGCGTGTGCATTAGAGTTTGCTCTCAAGATACTGCAATTTAAACAATTTATGTATCAATAAATTATGCCTTGCAAAAGACGCACAAAACATTTATTTCGTTAGTTAAAAATGGCAAAAGGCTGAATAAATGCTGCAGTATACTAAATTGCCTTTGGCAGCATTTCAATAGTCTAAAACTGAATCCATTACAATTTGTTGAACTCCATATGAAATTCAATATGTAGTTTAATATAATAAAATACAGTTACAATACGTATTCACAGCGTCAATATTTTCATCCTAGTATTTATTAGAACACAGACAACATCCAAATTTTGATCCCAAGCAAAATGGCCTCCCATCTTGATGCATCCCACTTCCCAACTCAAATATTCATGGTTCTTCATAGCTCATACCAAGTAACCAATTTTCTCTCAACTTAGTCTTTTGGCATATGTATGAATTCAAGTAATTCTTGTATAGTCACTTATTCATCTACGCATCCTCATTTCTATGACTCATCCTTTGGATATGTTTCACTTTAATTGAAGAAACCATGATTCCCACACCAAAATATTACAACTAAAACAAGCTAAATGACGTTCACAAAATCATCAGGACTTGTCTTGTACCTTGTGTTCCTCCTATAATATTTCACCAAAACTAAAATCATAATTCAAGGGACCTAAGCTGATGCAAGTGTAGCCTTCTTAGTCAATAATTGAATCAACTAAACCATTTAAATAAGACAACTCTACAGCCAATCTAATCCACTAACATCTCAACAAAAGATGTTTCACTAACACCCAACCATTGGATGTAATGCTCACAAATCCCAACCATTAATGTAATAGAATCCAATCCTAGGATCTCAACTACCATTTTCCATTTTTGTTTTTCTTGCATGATATACCAAAATACAAAGATCAGTCAAGAGATGACTCAGAATTTAGTGAACTCTATTTCAGTAGCAGAAAGTATTTACAAATCCTATCCGAGTTTGAGGGGAAAAAAGCATTAAAACCATGCCACAGCCAAATAGTATATATCTAGGAATGAGATCAAAGATGCATGTTTATACAGTTTAATACCTGTTCAAGTAAAACATAAACTAGTTTCACAAAATGTTGTCCTGCTGCTGCTTCTAATTCTGCTAAGTAGACAGTTTCAATACAATCTCCCAGTGCACTCTGAAGAACCGCAATAGCAAATCTTCTTCTTTATATTGCCATCACTATCAACAACCTGGTCTATTATATAATTATAATGGTAGGTCAGCTCTTGCAGGGGAGGAATATTTTCAGCAGCAAAGAACATAATATGCGGAACTCTCTTGTCATCATGATCATACAAAACATTTTGCGCGTACAGATTCGGGGAACAGCTGTGGTTTATGAATCTACCCACATTTCCATAGTTTGCCGCATCAATGGTGAACCCACTTTCTTCTAGAACCTCACAAGAACTTTGATTTGTTTCAGACATCAAATCTGAAAGTCCGTCCCACAGAGAATTGTCTTTGTTGCCGTTTCCTATATCAAACAAGTATTCATCATTGCCCTTTCGTTCCTCAGCTTCCTTGTCCTCGAGGAGCTCTCCTATATACTCACAGATGAAGCTTCCGGAAGAAATGGAGTTCAAAGATCTAACACCCCATCCTCTCGACTCAGTCTTAAAAATTTCGAGCTGAAATTTGATTCCGTGTTGGCTAACCCTATTGGTGCAAGAAGGAGGGCACTTACAAGAAGGGCCACACTCATATACTAGGGTCTTCGCTTCAACAATAGCCCCACTACGATTATATGGGATTCCACCCCCATTTTTTGCCACGCATGAACATTTACCGGTTTCAGAGCATCCACCAATACAATTACAGCCTCCTGAAGAAACGGGTAGGAACCCCTTGGGGTATATTACACGTGTTATGTATTCAAATGGTGGAGGTTTCTCCCCATCTATGGTGTTCACAGCACAAATAGGAATGGTCTCTTTCCCAGTGGATATGTCGTCCGTACAAAGGCCCTCCCTTACTTTGAATTTTTTACACTTCTTGACCACCTTCCAAGCAAGCTCTGGTTGGCCCGGAAGTCGAACCAGTTTAAACTTATAGATCAGTTTATTATGTGGCCCTAATTCTTGCCAATACTTCTCCACCACATAGAGCCCATCATAGACATATGTCATTTTTTTTGCACTTGATGATTCAGACGCCCTCAAATCGCCACGTGTAACCCTTACAGGATTCTTTGCATCCACACTGTTCCTCAGAGCGAGATTTCCTCGTTCTAGTTTTTGGTCTTCAGGTTCCTTCTTTCCATTCATCACATTCCCTCCCGAACCTGTATATACTAAAACATCTGAATCATCCGTATTATCATCGTACCCACCGGATGCAACAACACTGGTTGCAATCACAACTCCATTGTGCTTCACATAATCAATGCCTCCTTGGATTTGGCGATGTAGGCCGATTATATTAAGCTCCACTCTGTACTGAAACTCGTCACCGATTTCAATTCCCGGGACAGGTCCGATAATTTTGCCCAGGTTGATATATTTATCTTTAAGCAAACCTGATGCAGCCAAATCAGGTCTCTTTATGCTCTTAGCCTTTGTCTCGTCTTCTTTAACAAGCTTCCTGAAGACAGCTTGGAACAAACGCAGAGTTTCTCTAACTTTGCTTCTAGTAACACCAGAATCATTCCCATCTCTTTTAACACTTGGCCTGATGAGACGAGGAGGAAGGGTTACATCAATGTTTTGCGGTCTTCTAGCCAATTGCAAATTATCAGATTCAGCAACATGCTCAGGTTCATCCTCCACACCAGCTGACACACTATTCTCCACAAATTGACCATCTTGACCACAAGAAATTGATGAATTTTTCATCTTTTTCTTCTTCTTTTCCTTCATACGAACTCTTTCATAGTTCTCTGCGTCAGTTTTCTTAGCCTTCACATAAACTTTATCAAATTTACGTAACATATTATCATTTGCTTGTTTACTTTCACTTGTGCTACCAGACAACTTATTAAGTTTATGAACCTTTTTCACCTTGGATAGTGGACTGGATACAATATCTGAACCTTCAATGTCCTCTAAAACTCTAACATTCCTCTCGCCTGTTTCAAGGGCTTCCTGTGTCTTCAACTCTCGCTGGTTTTGAACTCTTTCCTGGTTATTGCTGCTTTGTCCCAACAAATCTGGCTGAGTCATATCCATCTCATTCTTAGAGTAAATTCCAACCGTATCCTGATATCTCCTATCCCTAGTAGTTCGCCCTACAGATTCAGGATGAACTTTGGGTTCAATCAGAGTACAAGCATCTGTATCCAATTGGAGCTTGTGGGCGACTTCATTCTGAATGTTATCTTCATTTTGAGCATCCTTGTTCTGCATCACCTCTTGAACCAAAATCTTCCCATGAATAAGAGGGGCAGCATTTCTTCCACAAAATGGAGGGAAATCTCTGACAGCTGATATTTTCCTTCGAGGAGGATATTTTGGAGGGAAGATGAAATTCCTAGAAGCAGAGACGTCCTTCTTATGTGAAATGTAGGGCACATTAGTAGTTTCAGGTTCTACAGATTTCAACTCTTCAATATCCTCAGCATTACTCGAGCTGTATGGAACTCCTGGAAATGACACCTTCATATGTTCAATATCCACTAGATTCCCATTTTCGAGTTCACATGGAACTGCTGGTGCTTCTACTTCAGCTTCAAAACAATCTGACTGCCTGGGTGTCACAATCAAAGCCAAATCTTCTGAAGCCTTTTCTGGCTGGGACTCAATCCCATTTCCGGGTGGAATAAGATGATCTTCTTCCTTGGATTCTGCATGATTCCCAAGTGCAGGTATTGTTGAAGGACCCAAATTTTCCAATATATTTGGTGAACAGAAACCACCTCCTGCATCACCATCTGTTGTTAGATCACCTGAATTCTTGACAAAAGAGGTCGTAGGCACATGCCGTCCACACCCAGGTGGGAAATCTCTAACAGCTGAAACACTACGCCTCTTATACTTAGGCAGCCCACTTCGAGCATCACAATGATCATTTTCCATTGAATATCTTCCTAATTTGCCCTCAGAGTTACTGCAATTGCTCACAATTACCACTTTTGTTGATTCTCGTTGCAGGGTATTGTCCAATAAACCCATCCCAATACATCAAACAATTTGATGAAGCGCCCTAAGAAAACCTATATAGAAACAACCAAAATTAATCAAACGAATTTTATCCAAAATGCAATGAACAGATTTTATGATTTGGAATTCTAACAGAATAAGGCAAATAAATTAGTCTTAAAAAAACTAAGTATAAAAATTACTGTTTTAAAAGTCCCCACCTGGGCGTTATTTTGAGGGTCGCCGCACGACTACGCCTAACGCCTAAACCCTACCGACTAGTGCCTAAGTCGGTCTAGGTCCCGATTAATCCCCATCTAGGCCCCGATTAATCTTCGAGAGCCCGACTGGTGCCTAGGGCTTTTTAAAACACCGATAAAAATCAAGACCTCCGTGCATGTATGTGGAAATTTTATTATTATTGAATGTATCAAGTGAAGCAATGATGTTGTGAGTCCAATATTTAAGTACGATACCAGCATGAATATGGAGAAAAATGTCTGATCATCATCTACATATGTACAAAAGTAAAAGGTAGGGTTCAAAATATAGAGCAAACCATAATGAAATTGAACAAACACAACAGTCTGACCAAATTTGCAATGTCAAGTTCAAATCCACACCTATGCCAGAAATAATTCAAAGCGCGTACCTAAAGACAGCCAACAGAATCTCAGGCACAAAGAATTAAAAAAAAGCTAGTCCCTCTGTTCCGAAATTTCATCAGCAAACAAACAAGCATTTAGTAGCTAATACTCAGAAGCACGTAACGAATATACTCAGTAACGTTATATTTACTGATAACATTTTGACAACGACGAAATCGAGGGAGGTTAATGGAAAAAAAACCGTCAAGTTTTGATATACAAACAAATCTAAAATCAAACAAAATAAGGCCATTAAGAGTAATAGATGAACAGGAAAGAGCGACAAAAGAGTAATACCTTTCGTTCAACAATCGTTGGAACTTGGACGGGAAGTGAGAAGGAGGAATTGAAGAAGTAACGAGGTGTGGAGAATGATAAACTGGAGTATAGCAGCTGCAGAAGACAACACGATGTCGTATTGGAAATGATTTGTCGTACTCAAATCAACAACGGTGTCGTATCGATGATGCAGGTACTAGACATGTTCAAGTGATTGTGACAATTGTCCCAACGTCTTAGCCCGACTTCTATGGGTCGGGATTTGGCAAATTCTGTATTTTAAAATTAGTCCAATGTGAACCTGTTAAAAGTCGCACATATAATATAATGTTGGACTTGATTTATATTTTATAATATAAGTATATAATTTTAATAATATACATATATATGATTATTTATAATTAATAATTATTTTATGGATGGTCTGGGCTGGACTTGTCCCGACCTAAGCATTTGTCTGATATTATATATAGAATATTATGTTTTTTACTTATAAATAATAATTATTTTATATTGTTATTATTTGAAAGTTAGTATTCATTAATAATTAATATAATAATTGTAAATAATATTAAATAGAATTATAGGTTCCAACATTGTTTTGTGTTTTTGCATTAAATCTTGTCCAATTAGATGTTTGTCTTGCCATGAAAATAAGTTTAATTTGTTTGTGCTATGTAGATCTGTTCGCGGGCTAGGTTACCCGTCCGGCCCGAGCCCGCTTCAACGGGCCGGGCTTGGTCACTATTTTTTATAAAAGCCCGGCCCGAACCCGAGCCTGTCAAAACTCGAAAATTTATGTGCCGGGCTTAATTTTTATATAAATACCTGAACCCGACCCGACGAATAATTTTATTTATTACATATTTATATACTATATTTTTTATTATTTTAATATTTTATATTTTATCTCATTTAATTTGTATACTTAATTACTACAATTCTTATTAAATATTAAGAATTTAAAGTAAACGATGCAATTATATTAAAAATTTAAACATATTTTGGCTTACTTTATATTTTTTCTATTTAGCTAAATAAAAAAATTTATAACAAAATAAATATACATGGGCTTGGGCCGGACTTGGGAATGACCTTGTAAGCCTGGCCCAAACCCGAAATTCTAAAGCATGGGCTTGGATTCACTTGGTTAGTAAAAATCCTGCCAAGCCCGGCCTGGCCCGCCCAACGAATAAGTCTAGTGCTATGTGATGTGTTTGCGTAGTATTTTATCTCTCGTTTACTGCAATTAGTATTTTTAGATTGTTAATGTGTTCTCAATCGACGAATCATGTTGCAAGGTTGTTAGTTAAAATAATTGATTTTTCAATACGACTTTCTTCTATAATTAAAATTGTTATTGATTCTGATTTGATTAATAAACTATATTCTTAGCAACCAAAGTTTAATATATAATGAAATTATAAGTCATGAGATGTTTGTTATGTATACGCATACACAAAATTGGAAAAAAATGCTTTGACCAACTCGAACTGATGCGATCCTGAACCACTAGACTCTCCAGTTCAAACCGTTTAATTGGTAGACCAGTTACGGTAAGTAATTACATCAGAATCCTTGCACACAAAATTGGCCACCGGCTCAACTCGCCCTCTCCCCGCTGTTTCCCCTCTTCTTTTTCGTAAGTGATAATCCTAATTTCTCTCCATTTCCACTCTTCCTTATATGTGTTATTTCACGTCAGTTTTAAAATTCCAAATTCCACTCTTTTGAACTTTTAGCAATTCAATTGTAGGTTCCTAATACAGAATTCTGATTACAATGCACTGAATATAAGTTTCCTTGACGAAGGATCTCATATTTGTTGCCAAATCGGGGGGTGCGTTGCAGCACCCTCATTTTGTAATGTCCTGGTGAAGGCCGCCTGAAAAAACTTTGTAGTGATACTTATACCATATATATATGTCATACAAATAGTTTACATGCAGACAGTTGCTTACTTCAAAAAAACATATGCAAACAGTTGCTAACATGCTCAGGGCCAGTTTGGTCCATTTCAAGCT
>CATIWQ010908682.1:0-33058 GCA_949673415.1 Euphorbia schlechtendalii | reverse complement strand
CCATAGTTAATTAGACTCTTAGCTGTAGCTACTTGTATAAATATCTCCTTCACCGTAATTGACTACTACAAAATATACAATTATAGTTTTCTTTCATTTTTATTCCTCTATGCTTTGTTTATACTTTCACTAACTCATAGGGTCAACCCTAGGGCGGTGCAACAAGTGCTATCTAGGGTCCATATTCGAAAAGGACTCCAAAATATTTTTTTCGTTTACATTTTAAATATTATTATTATTATTATTATTATAGAAAAAGGTAAATACTAATTAATGTTAGATCGATTGGGTAAACACTCATTCTATGTCATGAAAGGTCATGAGTTCAAATCCTACGTTTTATAAAAGTAATTGATTTTTTATTTGAGGCACTTTTTGTTAATTTTTATAGTATTATGTATAGGTATCCCAAATTTTCAGGATCGGGCTTGCTAAATCGTTAGTAAAAAATTCTAAAAATTTCCCAATGAAACTTTTTCTAGAAATGTAGGTAAAACCGTCAGCATTTTTAATTTTTTTTTTTGCGGATTTTAGCATTTTTCTGATAGTAAGCTTGACTATAAGTTTATGTATTCAGTAAAAATCTAACATATTTAGCCATATTGCTAGTGAGCTAGACCTGTTCGCGGGGTACCCGCCTCGCCCGGTCCGAGCCCGCTTCAAAGGGCCGGAAAGGGCCGGGTTTGGACACTCATTTTTTAAAAAAACCCGTCCCGAGCCCGAGCCCGTCGAAGCCCAAAGATTTATGGGCCGGGCTTGGTTTTTATATAAATACCCAAGTCCGGCTTAAACCTACCCGATGAATAATTTTATTTATTTATTATATATTTATATATTAAATTTATAATTGTTTTAAGTTCCTATATTTTATTCTATTAAATTTGTATATATGATTACAATAAATGTTACCAAATATTAAAGATTTTATGTAAACAAAACAATTATATTAAAAATGTAAGCATATTTTGATCTACTTTATATTTTTTTAACTTAGTTTAATAAAAGAATTTATAACAAAAAAAAATATTCATAGGTTTGGGCCGGGCTTGAGAATGACCTTGTTAACTCGGCTCGAACCTGGCCGAAGTTCTAAATTATGGGCTTGGACCGGGCTTGGGTTAGCGTTTTTTATAAAAAAACACGCCAAGCCCGGCCCGCCCGACGAACAGGTATGAGCTACGAGTATTTTACCTGTAGTAAGGCACATTGTTAACTAGCGTGGCTTTTGCAAACCTTTTTCCTCTCCTTTTAATAATATGTTTTTTATTCGATCACGGTTATAGTCGTGATGTTTTGATCTCTATATGTCATTTTTAGAAGTTGTATGCTAGAGAAATGAATCTTATGTGGCTACAAATGATTATTTTGAGTAATGGTATGAACTATAAACGGTGATTTGCTAGTTAAATTGTGTCTTTCTTGTTAGTTAGATCTATATGAAAAATGCGCGAAAATTTCCAAGTTAGTGATTATTATTTTAAGTTGTTCGGTTTTTTTTAGTTTTTTATTTTTATTGTCTGTTTTTGTGTGATTTGTAATGTGCAAGTCAACCAGGGTTTAGTTGAGTGCATTTACTTTGTAATGAAATTATATGTAAGATAAACTTTCACACTATAGTCATTGTAATGATTTTCTAAAGATAATATCTTGAATTCATTAATTAGTTTATCAAACAATATGGTTAAAACGTAAAAAAACAACTTCTCAATCGGTCACTTGAAGCTGATAGTTTGAAATTGATGCCAATCGACATCAGAACCTATGAAGACAAGATGTCATGAGCGTGTAATGGCGTAAGATGATGCTATGTGTTGAACTGCAACAGAATGTTTGTTTTCCTAGCAAATTTGTGTATTCTGCAATGAAATACACATTCCTAATAAAATATTTCATCAATTTCAAAATAACTGTCATTTTTAAGTTGTTTGTAAATACCAAGATCACATTAATAAAAACAATAAAGATACTTATTTACCCTTATGTTTTTTGTTAATTTGAAATATGATTTAACACTTTATTAATTTTGTCATTTTCAATGAAAAGTTCTAAGAGTTTTGTAATTCCTTTACTATAAGTTGGAAGATGATTTTGGAGAAAAAATTTGCATGAACACATGCATGATAAATTCAAGACTTATACATCGAGAGTTGATTTTAATATACATTTATTTTCTGAAATTACAAAAGTTTTATATAACCCATTGAACTTGTGAAAAATATAATAATTTACTTATCAATATCATATGTCATCTTATGGTTGGAAAGACAAATCAGAATAATGATATTTTTTGAATTTTAATATAACATTCGACTAGGAAAATATGCATTTTTTCAAATTTAATATTAACATTAGGGTCTTTTCCCGACACCTAAGCATAAAATAATTTGTACGTGGTTAATGTGATTAAAATATATATAAACTTAGTCTCCAAAAGAAATGATAATAATAAATAAAAAATAAGATAATAATGATGAGCATAAGAGGCCATGTGTATTTTAGGAAACCACAACCCAAACGTGCCTTAATCATGTCACATAAGCTCACATTAATATATTAAATATTGATAAATATTAAATAATAATAGCAATTTTTTTTTATTTGAATATTATTTTCTAGTAACAAGGATATTTTTAAAAAAAAATCTAATATCGAACCAGAACTCCCTCCATCTTTTTACTCCACTTTGAGTAGAAGGTGTGATCTCTAAATTAAAGCTTGATGGATTACCAATTTTTTTAGTTAACTTTGTTTTTAATACATAGTTATTGATGTTTTCTATGGTCTTTGTTGTTGACAAAGTTATCATTGTCATTTCCAATAGTTGAATAAAATTTCACATCACTAATTCAATGGTTGTAAAGACAAAGAATTGTAACTTTGTAAAAAATCATCGTAGAATTTTTCTTATTTTTTAAATTATTTTTCTCTAAAGAAATAACAAACTGACTAGCTGATATTCAATTAAAGATTCCAATATTCTGATGAATGGAAAACTTGCACAGATCAAGGTCACAAATTTTACACTAGATGATTGCGAAGCCTCTACAATATTTAAGTTCTTCTGAGATCGAAATATGGAAAGAATCTAATTCTTCAACATCACGTATCTAGGAGAAGGAACTTGTTGTCCTATTTACATGGGGGAAATCCATGTAATAAGAAGTGTGGTTAAATGGACTCACTTTGACTTAATAAAAAAAATTATTGGTACCTCAAAAAATCTGTGATTGACCCTCATCTTAATATTACAATCAAAAAGTTTACTTTACTTTTCATTTATCATTTTCATTTTACTAATTTGTAAACTTTTACTCCTAAAGTAAGTTAAATAATAAAGATGAGTATTTTTTTTTTTCTCAAATCTCAAAATTATTAACAACTTTTTTTTATTTAAGTGTGTATATTAAAACTTTGGACCTCATGCCAGGAAAAGTTGGATTTGCCACTATTATAACTTCTTGGGAACTAGTTTTTGATCGCTTACAAATCTCTAAGAGGTCCTTTAGACTCGGATTGTCATCAATAGCTATATAGAATACTACATTTGTTTCTTAAAATAACTATTTGATTATTATTTACAAATGAAATTAATTGGGTAACAAATTAAATTATATTTCATAGATGCACATCTCAACCGGTGAATATTGGTTAGAGTGATCAAAAGATCATTTTTCTCAAACAATGTTTTAAATACATGAAAACTTTACAACATTACTTAACTCTAGTCCTTTTAAGTCAATTTCAGTTTTACAGATTCTTTCTTCTTCACCCTTAATTCTAACATGCCAAAAATTCTATGAATATAAATTTTTTTCGACAAGTACTAATTACTTTTAATAGTTAGGACTACCATTATTTTACTATAGTAGTTTTCTTTCATTGACTAGTCCAGACAAGGCCTCTATAGCGTCTTCGAAGATGACAGTCTAAGGAATTGAACCTCTACACAATTCCGCAATATGTGAATCAACTGGCATGAATTTGTTATACTTCGAGCCATTACTACATAATGTACCTAATAAAAATGACTCGATTACTCGTATAATTACAAAGTTTGATCACAAACAAGGTGACAGCAGGTACAAAGACCAAGCAACAGGGAATATTGGTGCAGAGTGAGTGCTCCCCACTAAGGATGGCAATGGGTCGGATCCGGGCCGGGTCCGGCTTGAACCCAGCCCGGATCCGTTTTCATATATTGGACCCGGATCCGGCGGTCCATAATTTACGGATCCGGGTCCAAAACGGGTCCATGTAATTAACATCAAATTCTTAGTTTCAGCTTCCATACTTGTACAGTTCACCTTATTTTAAATAGTTTACATGCTCATTTAATTATGTTCATGCAATTGGATTTACGTGGATATCAAATAATATTAATTATCCAATATTGGGGTAAATAATAAATAAAAAAATACAATTAATATTTAAATACGGATCCGGGTCCGGATCCGGGTTTCATTACCCGGACTCGGACCTGACGGGTCCATAAAATCGAGATCCGAACCCTAAAAAACGGATCCGGATCCACGGATCCGGACCGGGTCCGGGATTTGTTGCCATCCCTACTCCCCACACCCTCTATTTTAAGACAAACCCTAAGTTATCAGCCTCTGATAAGATTCCCTAAATTATTACCATTTTCAATTTCCTTTTCTCTTTTAATATATTTCACAAAATAACGAGCTAAAACAGAATCTCATTACTAATATCTTATTAATCAATTCACATGACTTTTTCGGGCAAAGTTTAATGTTGTTGTTTACTTAATTGTTGTGGTTGTTGTTAGTTGTACTTGTCGTTGATCATATATTAATGTAATAGTAAAAAAACGGTTGTAAGCATTTGGACCCGTCTTATATAGACTGAATTTGTGAGTAAGTGCAATTGTGTAAATTTTAAAAATACATTATTTTATGAAAAATATATATATACTCCATCTATTCTTTCTACTTGTCGCTTTAGAATTTTCATCAAAATTAATAAAAAGATTATTACACTCGTAAAATGGTCAATTCATTCTCTACATGTTTATACTAAAAATTTATTTATTTTTAATTACAAACTTATAAATTTATCACTTCACAGTTATTATTATTTCATACAAGGATAAATTAGAAAAAAATTGTGAAAATGATTTCAAGTGACAATTAAAAAAAAACAAGTAGTTAAGTAAAATAATGGAGGGAATATTATTGACTTTATAGTGCTTGCTTGCAAAATGTGGCATTAATTGATATGAAATATAAATAAAATGTGATGACAATTATTTAAAATATTTAAATGTTTCAACCGTATTTTATTTATTAATTAGATGAAACTAAATTTCACATGGATCTTTGTGTTACTTGAATCCAAAAATTGCTCCTAGTAAATGATGGATCGAATGCATATTCCAATAATGATTATGATTTATAAATAGATAACACGGGTCAAACAATTTTTCTTGTTACGGGTAAAATGGGAAATAAAGTAATTAAATATTGTCATTTAAAAAATATGCACCTAATACTTTATACTCAAGTTAACTTATAACACCATGAAAAAGTAATTTCATAACAAGTTAGGGGTGAGCAAAACTCGGTTCGGTTCAAAAACCGAACCGACTTGAAAATCGAAAGGGGGAAAATTTTAGAACCGAAAACCGAACCAAATTATTTTGGCTCAGTTCGGTTTTCGATTCGGTTCGGTTTTAACCCAAAATTATATTTTTTTTATTTTAAATTAATTTTTTTTCCATATATTAATTTTTTTAACATAAAATAACTAAAAATCAATATAAATATTTTTAACACATGTAACTTATTGTTGATTTGAAAAAAAAATTCTTAATTTTAAAGTATTACATGTAAATTGAATGTGAAAATAATTATTAAATTAATTTAAAATTAATTAAAATTTATTTTTCGATTTTCAATTCGGTTTTCTGTTTTTTCGGTTTTGAACCGAAAACGAACCGAAAACCGAAAACGTAAATATATAGAACCGAAAACCGAACCGAATAACTTCGGTTCGGTTTTCAATTTTCGGTTCGGTTTTCGGGTTTTTTTACTCTCCCCTATTTTGGAATTAGTCTATTATGGACCGGCACAAGCAAAAAATTAAATCTCAAAATTATTAAATAACAATTTATCTTTACCACTAGCTTAAATTTTTTCGTAGACGAAGAGTGCACAAGCCTATGAAAACAAACACTCGCTACATGAGAGCATTGACTTTAGATTATCAATACTTATAAAAAAACTTTAGAAAATCAAAATCTGTCTTTCTTAATTTGATTTTTTAACTTTCAGATTCCTTTTGTCCCAATTCAACAATGGAGTTATTTTGAAACTTTAATTATCAGTTATATTAAACTTGAGTTATTTATTCTAAATATAGTTAGTATTTTAGTGTAATTGGATCGACTAATTGATCAATGCAATCATAATATTTCATCGAACAAGTTGGGGGAGTACAAGTGCATTCGGGTTCTATTACCACACTGGGGGTCCGGGTTTAGTGGGGTCCAGGAGCGGCAGTCCTTGGCAAGGTCCAAGGGACAGCGCTCTAGGTTGGGGTTGAGCTACTAGATTAGCTCGAACAAAAAAATTTATGCTTTACACTGAAAAATCATGTTTTTTTGATAAAAAATCTGTCATTTTCCCAAAAAGTCATGTATTTTCGGAACCTGTCATTTTCTCTCGAAAAGTTTTATATTTTCGATTAGTTTTTTTTGCTATAAAAAATCAAGCATTGGGCAATAAACTAATACGGTTCATTTTCATTTTTTCAAAACAAATTCTCATTCTTAGTTCTTGTTAAAATTTTGATTTTATCTGATTGAAATATTTGGTAGATTCAACAAATAAGTTTCAATCTGAAAGTATTTCATATTTATCCGTGTATTTTCCCAACAAAGTTTTTCATCATAATGTGTTGTTTTTAAGAACGTAAAGTGTATATAAAAATCATAGGGAAACTAGGAAAGTGTTTTGCAATTTTGGATTCAAATCTTGCACCGATTACCAATATGATAATGGAAAAAAACTTAATCACCTTTGAATTTGTCTAAAAAAGTCTGTTGCACCCTAAACTTTCAAAAGTATCAGATATACATTGAACTTGTAAAATATGCATTAGTTTGGCTCATTAATGACACATGTCATTTCTGGATAAAGAGGAAAAAATCAGAAAAATAACGTATTTGAAAAATCAAACTAGTAAGAAAATGACATGTAGCAATGAAGGGTATACTGGTTCATTTTAAACAAGTTAAAGCGATATTTGATACATTTGAAAGATCAGATCATAAGTGATTATTTTGAATAAGTTCAGAGAATGATAGATGCATTAATCATTCTTTCTCTATTATTGTTTAATTTGAATAAAATTATTCTATCAAGCTAATTAACATTTACAGATACACACACTGAAGACTTGAATTATAATGTTGAGAAAAAGTTTACTGTACTCGTGAACCATATGCCTTGGGGATGAAATCGAGATAATGTTATCCGATCTATAGTTAAAGTTTCTCACAAATCCTTACAAATATATTTAAAATATTAAATATAATTTTATCTCAAATTTTTAATATATTGCGAATTGAGTTACACCTTATAGTTTGGGTGATCATGACTTAATACAATAATGAGTCTAAATCTTTGAAGTCACGACACAACACTTTCGTGATTGGGTAAGTAAAATTAGAGGATTGGTCTACCACATTAAATGGCATTACTTCATAAAAACAAAAGGACATTACAAAAACAACAAAATAACTTCTTTTTAAAGAAACAAAATAACTTTTTCTTTTAAAACATTAAATGACAATGAAAACTCGTACAGATACTCCGATCCACTTTCCCTTTATTGATCTCATTTCTCTCATCACTCTCACCACTTTTATAATCCATTCCTTATTTATTTATTTATTTTTGTAGTCTTTCAATTTCACATATTAATTTATTAAAGAGATTTCCCTTCATTTTAAAATAACTATAATTTTTAAGTTGTTTATCAATAACAAGATCATATTAATTAAAGTAATAAAAATACATATTTATCACTATGACTTTTGTTAACTTGGAAGTTGATTAAATTTTTTATCCATCTTGTCATTTCCAATATGCATTAAATAAGGGTATAATAGATAAAATTTTTAAAAACGTGCATTGTAATCCTAAAACGAAAGTTATTTTAAATTTTTTCTAAAGTTCTAAAACGACAGTTATATTGAAATGGAGGGAATTGAATATACAAGTAGTTAACAAGACAAATAGTTATAAATATCAAATTTGGTTTGCATGTAACTTTTTTAAAATTACATCTGTATTACCAATGTATAAGTAAGATATTTCAAATTCAGTATATATAAATGATAATAAAAAATTAATTGCCGGAGTTCATATAACCATAAGCTAAGCATATAACACACCCATGAAGCATGTTCAACCCTAATTAGTTTTGTTTTCATAATTTAAATTTACAATCTCATATTTTTGAAACAAATGGCATATGCAACTTAATTAACAACTAATAAGACCATTATGAAGCTCCTAATCTTTCGTTAACCTTAATTTGTAACCCACCTTTCATTCTAAGTGTCATTGCCAGCAAATGCTGTGGACATGTCTCCTTGTTCTGTACCTCAATTCGGAATCTCTCAATGACAGCTGCAGCTATGGATTTCATCTGAATATAAGCCATGTCTTTCCCTAAACACATCCTCGGACCACCATGAAACACCGGAAACTTAAACGGACTTTCTTGCTTACATGTTCCTTCTTCACTCAACCATCTTTCTGGCAAAAATTTGTCACAATTTTCCCCCCACAACCTCTCCATTCTCCCCATGGCATATGTATGATAAACTATAAACCAGTTTTTACCGACGAAAGTTCCGTCAGGAAGAATGTCGTCGTTTTTACAAGCTTTTGTGTCCACTGGTACCGGCGGATACAATCTCATTGACTCTGAAATTGCTGCTTGTAAGTAGTTCATTTCTTTCAGCTCTTCGAAGCTGTAAGTTCCACTTTTGCCTGGGGTTTTCCCGAATTTCGCTCTGATTGATTCGAGTTCCTTTAGTATTTTAGTTTCTGCTTGTGGATTTGATGCTAGTATCCAGAAGAACCAGCTCAAACCGGCCGATGTGGTGTCTCTTCCAGCGAGAATGACGCTTATGACTATATCACGGAGAAATTCCGGCGAATTGCTAACATCGTTATTAATGAAACGGGAGAGTAAATCGTTGTTTTGATTCTCGGTTCTTTTTTCCATTCTTGCTTTTATTATTTCGTCGGCAAATTCATGGACTATCTTGATCGATTTTTGGAGAGATTTCTCTTTCCCGACGTTAAAAAATTTACCGATTTTCCACAAAAATGGAGCTGCGTGCAGAAATCTTTCAGCTATAAGCGTCGTGGCTTCTTCGAATGCTTGCATGAATCCACCGACCGAATCAGAAATCCCGTCAGTGTTCAGGCAGCCGGGATCCACATTGAAAGCAAGTTTACAAATATTATCAAAAGCAAATCTCTCTAAAACCTCTTGTAAATCCAATTCTTGATTGGATCTAGAAGCTCTTTCAAGAATTGGAATCAATCTTGTGGATATCTCGGTCTTAACATTGTCTATGATGAAATTTCTGAGGGATCTGGTGCTGAATTCGTAGCTAGCAATTTTTCTTTGAAGTATCCAAGATTCTCCGTCGGTATTGAAGATTCCTCGGCCAAGAAAATCCTCAAGAAGTGAAATTAAGCGATCCCCTTTCGGGTAATTCTCGAAATTGTTCTTGAGAATATGTTCCACGTTTTCAGGGTGTGCTGTCATCACTCCTTGTGCTCTTCCAGGACGGCGGAAAACGGCAGTGTTTGACGGGCAGTCCCGGAGTACTGCCGTTGTCCAATCAAGGAAACGGTGCCGGTTTTTCAAGAATTCAGGTAAAGCACCGACGACGGGATAAATTTTGAAGCCTTTTTTGGTGGATTTTGTTGGATAACTGGAGTAGAGGAAGTAGAGATAGAGGCATAGAGATAGAAGAAAAAGATAAAACAGAGAAGTAGATTCCATCGAGAGAGATTTTCCGACGGAAAAATGGGCTGAAGAGTTTTGGTTGCAGTGGGATAAGAAGATAAGGTATCTTTAATGTAAGGTCATGTGTCAATTGTAATGTTAGACATAAAAAGCATCCGGAGATTTGTCGTAAAGGCTAATGATATACGTACAAATAATCAGTCAATTCAAATTTTTGCTTTTTGCTCCAATTTCTTTCTTTTCTCCCAATTTAGCATTATTTGTGATAATCCCGTATGACTATATGAGTCACGTATGCCAAGTGAAGGTTAAAGAAGGGATCAATTAAATTAAACATTTTATAAAGGATTCAGTTCAGCTTAGGTAGAAAATTTTTCTACGTTGGATGAATTCATCATGATCTCCACATCATCACAATATTTTGATAGTGTTATTTATACGTGAAGGTAAGTATCAGGAGATTGCTGATGCTTTAGACTGTGGAGGGCCACTAAGTTTGTTACAGCAACGACAATTTCTTCCTTAGTTTGGTCTATTTCTCGAGGATTGTTGTGGCGTAGTTAGTAGCATTGGTGTGTTGTAAGAAGTAAACACCAGTACTGGCCCAGACTAACATTTCCAAAAATTCCCTACTTCTTGGTTACTTGTAGTTTCAAATGATACAAGTAACTATTGACATTACTTTATATATGCGAATGTTTTAACAGGTTCTACAAGTTTAATGCTATCTGCTATCTAATTAGGACATTTCAAAAGCAACCATTGCCATTAATTGATATATGCTGATTGTTTTTACTTCAACCACGGAAAAACTGAAATTGCGCCGTAATCGTTTGATAAAAAGGTCTAATACATAGTTTGCCCACTAAACTTTATATCTTTTCACTTTTGACGACCTCAACTTCGACTTGCCTTCACTAACATCCCGAACTTGGCAAAACGCTCCCTACACTCCCCAGATATAACATTTGAATCCTGTATAATAATTACAGGATTATAACAAACGAATAATATGAAAGAATATTTAAAGAGTTGGAAATATAGAAAGTGTTAACATCTACTTTCAAATTTCACATTTCGATAACACAATAACCATTATGTCTGATTTAATGATTATTATATCTGGTATAACAAATAATGTCAAAGGGATATTCAAATCATTTGAGATAAAGAAAATATTAAGATTTAGTTTCAAATTTCATATTCGAATAATATAATAGTCATTGTACATGGTATATGATCATTGTGCCTGGATTAATTGTTATTTTACCTTGTAAAATGGTCATTGTTCCTAGTATAATAACTATAAAGCAGAAACTAGTGGTTATTTGTTATTTTCACATATTTCAAAATAAAAGTTAAAATGACATTTTTACAAAATTCAAAACTTGAATTGTAACATTTGTAAAATTACAATATG
Organism: Euphorbia schlechtendalii; assembly: GCA_949673415.1. Taxonomy (NCBI): domain Eukaryota; kingdom Viridiplantae; phylum Streptophyta; class Magnoliopsida; order Malpighiales; family Euphorbiaceae; genus Euphorbia; species Euphorbia schlechtendalii. The sequence goes on along the minus strand of CATIWQ010908682.1, from coordinate 21,621 downwards.
TCATCATCTAAATTTATTTTAACTTTTTCTTGTAATCTCATGACATAATTTTAAATATAGAATAAATAGAGATCAACTGTGGAAATTTTTGGTACAGACGGTTAAGGCTGCTTGATTGAGCCCAATGGGCTGTGTTCAAATCCCCTTTTACCAACAATTAACATTTTCAGCTTTATCAACCTCACTAAATATCATATTTAAAGCATTTTCTTGCAATTGTTAAAAAAATTTATATATTAACATGGTATTTTTTTTCATATTCTAAATTTTGATTTATACATAATTTTTTAAATGAAAAGGTACTGGTATGGAAAGTTAAGTCCGATTAAATAATAAATTATATATCTTAACACTACAAAAAAAATCAAGTTTTAAAAGATGTGACATTCGAAGAGTTATTCGGTGCAATTTTAAAAGATGAAGGAGCTACAAGGTCATTTCCAAAATTTAGGGCACAGTTTTTTTGTGCCAACTTGAGGCACATCACGATGCATTAGGCAAAAAAAGAAAAGATTATATTTCTTTATATTTCTCCTTTAACAAATATCTTAACAAATGAGCAGAACTGGAAGTGCTAAGTTTGTCAAATATAGCCATAAAGTTAAAGGATTTATTGTCAAACACTTATTGAGTCGCTTCAACTTGTCAAGTTTTTCCTAATATCTTTCCAAACTTTCAAACAAACCTTTGAACCTTTAAGTTTGGCACAAATGAATCTTTAAACCCTCTCAACTTGGCATAATTGAACCTTCGAATCCCATCATCATCGTACAAATATTAGATGGTTCATGGAAATGAAGTGGAATGTGAATTGTGTATCCAAAAACTATAAATTTGATAAAATATGTTTGTTGATTATAGGGGCTCGAAGCAATTATGCCAAGTTGAGGGGTTTAGAAGTTCACTTGTGTCAAGTTCAAGAGGCTTGGGGGGTAGTTGTGCCAAGTTTAGAGGGTTCAAAGATTCATTTGGAAATTTATGAGACATCACTAGGCAAAAGCTGTCAAATTTACGCGATCTAATATATATTTTGCGATAACATTTCCAAATTTAGTTTCCCAAGCCTTAATTCCCTGCTTTTATAAACACATTCTTAAAACATGGAAAGTATTATAATAGAATTGGCTAATGCTAAGTGCCAATTAATTTATATTTTGAACTTCAAAAGTTGAAGCATCCGATATTTTACATAGTATACATAAAACTTATATAGGAGACTTTTGAGAGGATAGAATGTCAGAGAGGAAAGAAAGTGAATGGGGTTTACATAGATAACTTTTTTTGTTACAATTAATATACAGGGAGTGAATGACTTAAATTTCATATATAGAGTGAATGGTTTAGGATGTTACCCTTTTATCTGTAACATTTGCGGATCTACTAGATCTGGATCCAATTTATAGACCTGGTCTAGATCTGTGTTTCAAAAACTGAATTCAAATTCAACCCGGATCCATTGAATCCAAAGAGTTAAGATACAGATCTAAAAAATTGGATATGGATCCGTAAATCTCAATCACATCTAAGAGAGATCCATCTCGTCTCGTGCAATAATGCGATGGCTTTAATGGTTCAACAACATATTGTTCAATCTTTGTGGAGGAAAACTTGAATTTTTAAGTGTATAATATGATTGAAATTGAAAAAAAAGGATTCTATATGTTAGAATAAACTTATGTTGGACTGATGTTTCTGATAACATGTATATTGGCTTCAAAGGCTTGCTTACCAATTGGCAAGCAATCAATAAAAAAAAAGGTCCATTATGAGGCAGTACTCCTATATGGGCTTCGCCCCAGCTACAAAGTAATACTTGCAAAAATGGGTATGTCATATATACAAGAGACACGGTCGACCAATACAATGTAACTAACTCTCTTTTTCTGTCGTTCATATTCATTTCCTCATTAAATTCTTTCTGAATTTGATATCGGAGAGGCTACACCGATAACCTGATCTAGTCGCATTTGTCATGGAACTGTTTAACTCAAAAGTTTAAGTTTATAGATAAGGTCCAATTGTAATATTTATATTCTTCCTAATACTTATCCGCAAGCGAATGTTCCCTGAGTTTGAAACGAATACAACACAGACTGACTTTTCTATGTGTTTCAATTAATTCAACAAATGGAACTGCTAGGATTCGAACGTTTGACCTTTAAACCTAAACTGCTTTAATATTATTGACTCATTTGACAAAAAAACTTAAACTTTATAAGTGAGGTCTAGTATTAATATTATTCCTCATCACTGATCCCTTATTGTCTTGCAGATTGATATATTGGATCTCTCGACACAAAAAGAACAAACATAAGGACTAAATTATTGAATTTGGGAAAAATAAAAAAGATGTATAGAGATAAATCCACGGACATTTGTATTCATCGGTACTAATTAACTTACGAAGAAAAACTTAATCTGACTTATTTGATAATTACAGCACATTGATAAGAAATGAGAACATCTGCATGACTCATAAAGTGCAAAACCACTTATTAAACAATTGCTAACATTTCTGTAACGAAATCATCCTCCCTCCTCCAGTTCTTAATATTAATCATTTTAAATTTTTCATTATCAATTAGACATTTAATGTACTATTAAAAGGATTAATTTATTTTTTATACTTTATGACAAAAAAAATTTTTCTTCTTAATCACCAACTGATAACTTTATTTATACTTAATTTCTATCCAACTTAATGCAAGGACAAATTAAAAAATTGTTAAAATGTGTATTGATATTCTATAATGATAAATAAAAGGAATTAAAGTACAAAATCTAAAATGACTAGTACAAGAATAAGAGGGAGTAACATTATATCCAACTTAACTCTAAAAATCAAATTATGTCTCGTTAATTTGATATGTAACCTTTATGTTCCCTTCGCATCAAGGATCAATATGGAGTAAATTTGATCCTTTAACTCTTTATTATATCAAAGTTTGTTTATTTATTTTAATGACATGGCTTGGAAAGACAATGAACATCTAATTTTCTGGTCATTATATATGATGAATATAAATCTTTGAAGTGAAGACACAATAATTTTGTGATAGATAAGTAAGTAAAAATAGAGCAATGGTCTACCACATAAAAGTGCATAACTTCATAAAAACAAAAAGACACTATAAAAACAACAAAATAACTTTTGCTTTAAAAGAAATGAAATGACAATGAAAACTCATACAGATAACAGATACTTCTTTCCCCTTCATTGGTCCCATTTCTCTCATCACTTATTCCACTTTTATTCATTCATCCATCCATTCCTTACATATTAATAATTTATTTAATTTGTAGTCTTTCAGTTTCACCTATTAATTTTTTTTATTATATTTATGAATAAATTCTATTATTAGTTTTGGTTGACACATATGTGATGAAAAATCGTATATAAGACCATATTAAACTGTATCCTTTTCCATGTCTGAAGATTGAAGCATCTAAATTTGTATTTAAATTCGAGATTGGATTGCAAAGTTTCGTATATTAATAGATTTTTTAGACTTTTGCAGCCTCAGAATAATAAGAACGAAAAAATTGCAAGAATTGTTTTTTGTAAGAAAAATTTGAGAGAGAGGAAATAAAAATTTCATCAACCTCAATTCAATTTCAAATGAGGTATTTACAAAGAAAAAACTGTAAAATATCAATTTTGTTACTTATGAAGATAGAACATTTTTGTTTAAGTCTTAAAATTTGCAATTGAATCCTTACATTCGTTTATTCTTTAATTTAGTCTAATTAATTAGATAAAATCATATCTTGTGACTCGATTGACCTAGTCATGGATGAACCGGTTATTTTTTACTTGCATTTCCAGTATCAAAGTGAAAAACCGGGTTAAACATTATTGTATAAAGAGAAAAGTGTCTTGCATAACATAATAAAAAGAATAAAAGATGAATAAACGATAATAAAATTTTATAGTTTATTGATGATTGGATATGAAACCTCAAAAATCAATGGATAACTCAATGCACAAATAAAAAGGAAGTGAGTTTCACTACTTTTTCATGTACGGTATTGTTGTAACAATATAAATTCAAGATAATTATTACATCAAATTCATTTTCAAATAAATTCCTTTTTTATTGGTATAAAATCTCCTTTTAAATTATGTTAATTTTATTCTTTCAATAAGCTGATTTTCAAATTCCACGTGTGATTTGCTTTAAAGCACTGTTTAATTTCATAAAAATCAATTCTACAAATTATAATTTCTTTCATTCCAAGCAAACAGACTTAGAATTTATTTCATTCCAAGCAAGTTGTAAGAAAAATGGCAAAAATGAACATTAATGTTTGACAAAATACCACACCAATTTTCTAAATATTTTCAGCTTCTTTTTTTGGGCTTGACACTCAACTACCGTTTTGCATAATTTGACTTGCAATGTAAGTGGGCCCTTCTCTTCATAAATTTCACAAAAAAACAAAAAGAAAAACCTCAAAACACATAATCAAAACCATTTTCTCCATTTCTTGAGCTATCTTTAATGCACAATTGGCAAATCAAATGTAGTATAATGTCCAATTAATATAATTTCACTTTAACGCCAACACTCGGGTGTTAACGAACGGTCTCTTTTCGGATCCTTGCAATAGTTGTACACCATATGACGAGTTTGAACCCATCTCATAGCCCTATATTGCTGCCTAGTGAGTCCGCCAGACCTAGATGGTGAAGCAGAAACCGGGCGGCACCAAGCAGGCGAATAGGCAGAGCAACCGCCGGCTTTGAAATTGGTATATTTGGCTACAAATGGTTGGTACCTGTAATCAGCTTTGTATTTACCATCTTCAGTTGCCCAAGAAGAAGCATCCCAGATAGAACCATAAACCCACATTGGCCTTAATGGAAAGGTTTTATCACTTTTTCTAGGGTACCTTCTTATGGGCACATCATCGACTAGGAATCTGAAAATAAAGAATTGATTAAATAATTGAATATCAACTTAAATACTGACACAATATATAAGACACTTCACCTACCAATAACTGTTAGTCAATTACACACTTGCTTTTCGACTTGTCATCTTTATATTTGTCTTTTAGCCAAAATAGCCATTACATCTCGGTTTTAATTTATAATTAATTTAAATGAGAATTTAGTTTATTAAATAATTATTTGTGATTGTTGATTTAAATAATTTTAGTTGATGGGTCGTTTTGTTGTTGTTATGGCTTGATATAATAATTTAATCTTACGACATGTGAAAAAGAAAAATGCAGCATTCATTTTCATGAATTGATTCCTTGATGGGAAAAGTAATACTCCTTAATATTTTAGAGATTTAGTGGCCAACAAAAGCAAGATTTAGACAATTTGATTAGTCCAATAGATTCTGTTTATCTACTTTCAATGCACATTACTCACTTTCATAAATATCCTATTCCACTTGTGGTTTGGATTCTATTAATTTCACATTAAGATTAAAATACATAATCTTGACATTGATCATCATTTATTTAATATAGTGACCAATACTAACTCAATTTTCACCCAAGACAAATTTTTAATATATACTCTTCCATTCTATTTTAAATGTCTGTTATTTTATTATATTTTCATTTTTTTTATTCATTTGTTGATTTGTTTCTTTTTTTTTCATTTTTACCCTTATCAATAATAATTAATTTCGTTTCCTAAATTTAAAGGATTTATTTCATCACGCGTTTAATTTTATCTACATTAATGACAATGCATTTATTTTGCTATGTTTTAAGGGACTTATTTCATCTTTCTTTCAATTTCATCCATCTTAATAACAATGAATTTATTAATCAATTAAATAATGTGATAACGACAAAAGTTTTAATTTAGTTTTTTTGAATTATTTCTTAATTTTAGGGTAGAACTTTAAAAAAATAATTAAAATGGGATGAAATAAGTAACAAACTTTAAGCTAGTAAATCATATATACAAAAAAAAATTCACCCATGACAAAATAAACAAGCATAACGTAGTATTTATCTTAATAATAATAAAACTAGTTTCTGCTCAAGCTAAATGTGTCTTCGTTTTGTCATGCGTTGTTTTTTTTTTTTTATCAAATTTGCTCTTCTTTCCTAATGGTGCGTTTCTCTCTCCTAGTTTAAGATCATGTTCTCTTAGATTACGTATTGATGCAGTACAATTCAAGTTGGTTCAGCTAATTTCAAATTAGTTAAGTTCAGTTTTTTGAATTTGAAAAATATGGCCTAACACATGACAAATCTAGATAAAAAACCAAGCAAAAACACACATAATTCTGAGGAATTATATTGAAAGTTGGGTGTTTGGAATACTTTGTCCCAAATAAATGACATGTGTCTCACTCTGAGTATAAATTTGAAAATATGTCCACTTTTGAGAGCAAAGTATTTCAAATACCCAGCTTTTAATATAAAATTTGGCTGATGGAAAACAAATTTTTTTATACGATTCCATTGTAACCAACAGTGCAATTAATAAATTAGGACTAATGTGTTCCTATTTATTTAATTTTATAAATATAAGAATATATGTACGTGTAGGTAGCAAAATGTAAGTAAATAGATAAAGCTAAGCAAAAAAAAAAAAAAAGTAAATAAATAAAGAAATACTCACATGATCTCCTTGGGAGTCCAAAGAATGGCATAATGGTGAAAATGTTGGGTTGGATCAAACCATAAATGAAATTTCATTTCTCTACCAATAATTTTTCCATCTCCACTTCCTCTAATATAAACATTTGTCTGCAATGTATAAGGTTTCCCAAATGTTGTCCCCAGAAATTCTATGTCCACTTCATCATGAAATCCTGGGTGTGCTTCATTGTTTGAAAGCTACAATTTATTACAGTACATTAATATATTAGTATTTTTTTCTATTTAAAAAAAATGATGAATAGTAATCATTGCTTATTAACCAAACTAAACTAATTAATTGAACTCACGTAAAAAGCAGTAATCACTCCTGCAGTGTAACCGGGTTGAAGCTTAATGGAGGCACCAAAGTACCCAGATCGAAACGGTTTTACTGATTTAAATCCACTTCCTAAAACAATATAATAAATTATAATTAATGACCATACTAAATAAATACGCATACAATTTCTAAGTCCAAATTTACTGAACCATCAGTCGACTTGAACTTGGATCACGCACATTGACAACCCATCTCATTACTCATGGAGTTGAGATGATTTGAGATACTTCTTTCTTATTTTTGGTATCTTCACTTAATAGGAATTTAAGTCTTAAATGTGTATTTATACGATAATAAAATTCTTGAAAATAAATGAACTCGAATTATTAATTAAATGCAACTGAATTGTAAACTCTAATAAGTATGTATTAATCACTTATGTCACAACATATCTCTACATTGGTATTCTAAACTTAAATTAATTTGCTTTTTAACGTTACACCAAAAGTATTGTACCAATGTACACGAGATGTTTTTTTTTTTTTGAAGAAATATACACGAGACGTTTGTTCGGTCAATATACACTCAAATTAAGTAGACATAATAGTGCTTCTTACCGGTGTTTCTATCAAGCCAAATAGTTAGTGCATCTTTGTCAGCTCTTTGGTGAGAATAGCCCCAAAGATTTTTATAACCATCATAAAAAGTGAGAGACTTGAACTTAGAACTAGGCCAGTAGCCAGGGGAAGGTGGCCATTCAGCAAAGGCTGAAGAAGGGACCATAAACAAGATAAAAAGTAATGGTAATAAGAAGAAAACCATAGCTAAAATATGGGAGAAAATTAAATGAATTGATGTGTTTGAATTGAGGGGGGAAAGAGATAGATTTGTAGAGAGAGAAAGAGGAAAAATTTAGTGGAGGAAGGAAGAGTATGGCCGTAGCATATTTGATTATAAAGGAAATATGGACTTTGGTGAGTGGGTCCTTTATGCCATATTCATATTCATACTTTAATTATTTTATTATGAAGAAATTAGGAAAAACATAAAACTATAATGTGAACCAATTCCGTCCTAATTCGTTTTCATTATTACTATTATTGGACTATTCTTTTAATTTCGAACAGAAGCCAAAATGATTTCTTCAACAGAATGCCGTGAATTTAGTTGAGTGATGTACTATCAATTAAAGTTTTTCGTTAAAAGTGTTTTTGGTTAAAAAATAGATACTAGTCAAATAAGAATACGAATGGAAATTTCAACAAAAAAAAAAATGAAAATAATCACCAACCTTAAGTCTGGTGACCACACATCACTTCCAAAGTAAAGTAAGAAGGTTAGATAGTAATAGAAAGAATGGTGAAATGGCAACTACTTGGTTGTCTCCCGGTATTAATGAGAAAACATTGATGGGTTGGAAAGTAAAGGTGAAAACAATAGTGTTACCAAAGCAAGGCTCCTTCTACTACTCTCTCTCTCTCTCTCAATTTACGTCAATCATGAGTATCCTTACATCTTCTCATTATCATTGTTTTAAAATGGGAAGATTAATCAGAGCTTAAGCGGATTTAGGCACTAGTCTGTAAGGATTAAACACTAGGCGTAGTCAGGTGACGACCCTCAAAATAGTGTTTAGGTGGAGCTAGACGAGGATTTTTAAAACAATGTAAAATACTACTCCCTTCGTCTACTAAATATTGTCGTTTTTGAGGAATTTTGATATCTCTTTTTATATCATTTTATATTTCCAATGTGTTTTTTCACTAAGTTTTCCATTCATACCCCTGTTAATTTGTTCAACTTTCAAGATAAACATAATTTAACCTCCAATAACAAGATGAGAAGACTATGAGAATCAATATTTAAATATATTAATGAAGTCTTGAAAATAGAGTAAGACATTCATGAAAAGATAAATTAGTAAATCAACCCATTCGGTTTATTGAAATCTTAGAAACTGTGAATTAGTTAAAACGACAATTAGTAAACGGAGGGAGTAGTATTTCTATTTCCTTCTGCTCTCGTTCTAATTTTCATAGAGCTTTTACGAGTTCAAATTTATAACTCATCAACATTTTTATTGTTAATTTAACAAATGTTATTCAATAATTTTGTTTGCGCTGGGATATCATTATATTTACTAATGTTTGCTTTCCAGTGAAGGCTAATTTGCAAAACTATTGAGGATTATAGAAAGGTTAGTCGGGGTAAATAAATTGTATATTATATTTTAAGTTATGAATGATGAAAATTATATAAGATCAAATTAAGGTTTGTTGTTCAACTTATAAGTAATTCATTTCAATTTCAATAACTTTCAGTTTAATCAACTTAGCTCATGTTTTTTTCAAAATCTGAAAGTTGGTTGAACAAAACTGAATTGAACTTACTTTTAGTGTAAATTTATGACTACAGATAGCTGAACTGAACTTAACTAACTTAACTTAACTTAATTGAACTTAACTGAACTTAATTAAATTGTAGTTGAAGAGAACATCAACTTATAATTTATTCAATTCAAATTCAATTTAACTTTTCAGTTTATATATTATTATTATTATTATCATCATCATCATCATCATCTAACTATTAATGACACTGAATAATAATTAATATTATATAAAATTTAATTAATAATAATATATTACTAATAGTAATGTAATTAATTATTTTAAATTATAAAAACTATTATCTTGATCAAATCAATTAATAATTAATTTTTTTTAGTTTTATACACTTGATTAAACCTATAATAATATATAAGATATGCAAAATAACTTTTAAGTTTATAATTATAAGGTCATGTTATCTTCAACTTCTACAAACTGAACTGAACTAAACTTAACTTAATTTAACTGAACTGAACTTAACTGAATTTAATTGAATTTAACTTAACTTATTTCAGTGTAAATTTATAACTACATAAAACTGAACTTAACTGAACTTAACTAAACTAAACTAAACGTTACTTAACTGAACTTAACTAAACTAAACTAAACTTTACTTAACTGAACTTAACTAAACTAAACTAAACTTTACTTAACTGAACTTAACTTAATTGAATTGTAGTTGAAGAGAACGGGGCCAAAAAGATGATTATTTTTTAATGATAAATAGAAATATTATAATAATAATTGATAATTTTTTTATTATTAATATATATCAACATTTCAAAATATTATTATCATTCATATTTTAAGTATTTTTTAATTAATAAAAATTATTATTTATATTACTAATTTCAATTATAGTGTAATTTCATTTTCGTTCAGTTTCACTTCAGCTCGTTACACCAAGAAAAAATTTAACTTTTCCTAGCTCCACAACATAGAGTGGGTACAAATATGAATATTGCTACTTTAATATACCTCAACATAACATATGAATATTTCCGTATAAGTTCAAATAAGAAAATATAATAAGACAAAATTAATAATATATGTTATTTAGGATAAAATTACAATACTTTACGGGTTTTGACGGATTTGGACCGAACTTAATAAGATTTAAAAAATTATTTTTCAAACCCAACCATATGTCACGTGCTCGGACGGGCCTTTATCATCAACTTATTTTACACACTAGAAAATGAAGTAAATATTATTACCAATTATTTGATCCCATCTTTGATTTTTATTACCACCCACCTCTAGTGTTTGTCAATAGGACTTAATTTAAATGTCGAGCCTCTAACACTCTTTGTTTGTAGTGTAATAATCTCCCGTGTGAGTGAACTTCGGGAAAGTACAAAAAATTAATGTATTTCTTATATTTCACATTTCTGATCTTAAAATTCGATCTCATGATTCTTCAACTTGTACATCACAATACAAAAACGAAAACTTCCCAGAATGCTTTTTTATATTTAGGCAAATGTTCCTAAAAAAACTTAAATTGTGGAAATATAGCCCATTGATATGCCATCTTTGGTCCAAAACAATAAAAATGTGGGTCAGGTTCTGATTTATTCAATTTTGTGAATGAAATAAGAAGTTATTGTGTCTTTAGACCTCTGATTTTCATTGATGGAGTGGGCCATTTAGTATCAATATTGGTCCCATCTTTGATTTTTATTACCCTTCTCTAATGTGGAATTCAATATGATTTCAGTTATCAATTAATTGTTTCATGTTGCTTCACAGGGATCTATTTCTTCTTTTAAGTAACGAAGGGAGGAAGGGAAAAGAGAAAAGAAAGAAGTGGTTAAGGAGGATTCGTACTCACATAATTCAAAGGTTAAAAATCATTCTACACATACTGTCACTCAACTAAAATTTAAAAACCTCTCTTTTACTTATTAAGTGCACATTAAATTTTCTTATTTTCTTTGGCTTTTTATTATTTAACATATACTATTTAAATAATGTAGAAAAGATACATATGAAATTTGATGATACAAAAAAATCGAATTTTTTAACATGAAAAAAAAAAACCTTTAATACCGTTTCCATCGTATGTATAAAAATAACATAAATTTATATAAATTTAGACTCTATGAGTATACATGCGAATATTATATTAACGATAATTTTCTCACAACTGAAAAATATTAGACGCAATGGTAATGTTACTATAGTGTCGGCCATGGAAAGAAAAATATTAGCGTAGATTAATTTTTAATATCTTGTTCTTTTCTGTCCCCTCCAAATGAAGCTGCATACATCTACAAGGACATTTTTGTAAGAATTTATTCAAAATATTCAATTATTAATAATTTCCATAAGAATTTCGGGTATTTACATTTCTGATAATTTAACGTATATGGACAATAATAATGCATAAAATTATTGGACTTGTGTTGTTGTTATCTGTATCCGACTTATGCTCGTATTTCTTTTATTTTTAATTACTTTAAAATTTCAATATTATACGCCAACTACAGTTTTAGAGTAATACAAGTATACTGTTCAGAGATTGGAACTTGTTTGAAAATACCCGGTCCGATCATGAACAGGTTAATGTGGTTAGTTGGACTAAATTGAAAAATAAATAAGTTTAGGGATTTAGTTGTATTTGTGTTTTTCATATGCACCAAAAATACATTTTTACATTTTCATTCTCTATAAATAGGTGAAATTGGATGAAAAACAAATGATGAAATTTTATTTCTTCTCTCCATCATTTCCTCTTTCCCGATTTTCTTCCCTCACAAAGAGAACTTGTGAATCAATCGTTATCGATCTTTGAACGTTGCAGAAGTCGTGGAAATCGATTGACATCTGATGCAATGTGATACAATCTCGGCTTTGCTTACGTGTAGTGGTGTTCTTCGATCTTCGGGCACAGAAAAGATAAGTATCGAATCCGTTTCACATTACGTTTTCCATCAGAACCAAACTACTAATTCCCTATTCAGGAGCACTACTGTTTTGGAAATATATAAGATGGTACCAAGAACAAATTTACAACTACTGTCTTAGTATAGTAGTTAAGACTGAATTCATTGCCTCTTGAGATCTCAGGTTTGGGGTGATATGTAACTTTTTTTTCCATTTATTGTAATCGCGTAAATTCTAAAAATAAAAGTATAACAACAAATTTATATTTGAATTGGCCATGTTTTAAAGTATAAGACAAAACGAAGTTATAAAAAATCAAACAGTTATAGTTAATAAAACATAATTATTTTAGAATTCTTTAGGAAAGAATATTATATAGATTAAAAAAAGTAATAGAATTAATGCAATGAAGTAATAAAGGTATAATTTTGGTCTCGGATAGATATGTAAAAATATTTTGAAATGGAAAATAAAATTTTTAAAGAGGCATTATATGCTAACTTATTTTGAATTACATTTTAGTTAAGATTTTATTAAAAATAAAAAGACAATTTGTGCGGGATTTATCGAAATATTAATAATTATTGCAACGGACAAATTTCATTTGATGATCAAATATAATCAATCATGTGATTTAATAATGGAAGGAGATGTTTCAATAAAATGATAATGTTTCTCTCATACATTATTAATCAAAGTTAACAACGCTAAACAACCCCAGTTTTAGTTGTATCCACGCTTCCCTCCCAAGAAGTTGCTACAAGGTGGGGTTCTGATTAATGTCGCAGAAGATAGTCATTCTAATTCGATATCTGAGCTAAGAAATATCTTCTAATGATTCAACTGACCATAGTAATTCCCAAGCTGTGGTAGAACAGGTGCTTGAGCAAATAGAAGTCGATGAACATTTTGCATTACCTCCCAGAGCAATGGAGGAGTACCAACGGTTAAATATTCTCTTGATAGAGTACCTCGAAAATCTGGATATCCAGTGGTACATATTGCAGCCGGAAATTATTTTGAAGAAGCCAAGGCTTACATTACAGCCTTATGTGAAGAAGAATTCCCAAACATAGTGGAACATACCATGACATCTAAAAAATGGGTTACTGCAATGAAAGATGAAATAAACGCCCTCACAATAAATGAAACATGGGAAATATGTGATTTTCTTGTAAAGAAAAGACTAGTTGGATGTTGTTGGGTCTTCATTATAAAGCATAAATCAGATGGATCGATTGAGATATACGAAGCACAGTTGGTAGGAAAAGGATACACTCAAACCTATGGCATTGACTACTTAGAAACCTTCTCGCCAGTAATGAAGATCGATACTATTAGAGTTATTCTCAATTATAGCTAAGAAGGACTGGCCACTTCATCGGTTCGATATAAAAAATGCATTTTTACATGAAGTGAAAGAAGAAGTTTTATATGGAACCCCCTCCAGGGTTCAAAGAAGAATTCAAAATGGGAGAGGTGTGTCGATTGAAGATATCTCTCTATGGACTAAAGCAATCACCAAGGGCATGGTTTGGAAGATTCACTTTAGCCATGAAGAGATACAGGTTCAACCAAAGAAACTTAGATCACACTCTAATTCTTAAAAGGAAAGGAGAACTGGAGACATGTCTGATTATTTATGTTGATGATATGATCATTATAGGAAACGATGAGGAGGAAATGATATGATCATTCGAGAAACTTTCGGGAAATTTGAAATATTTTCTTAGAATTGAGGTTTTCATATCAAAACATTAAATTTTTGCGTGTCAAAAGAAGTACATCTCGGATCTTCTAATTGAAACAGGGATTCTCGACAACCAGCCTATAGATAATCTCATAATGGTAAACCACATGGACTAAGAATATTAGAAGGAGCAGGGTCAGCTTACAAAGAAAGGTACCAACGGCTAATACGAGAATTGGTTTATCTTTCACACACTCAACTAGACATAGCCTATCCTGTGGGAATAGTGAGTCAGTTCATGCATCAACCTCAAACAAATCACATGGAAGTAGTGATGAGGATCATCATGTATCTCAAGGGAACATTAGCGCATGGCCTTATTCAAACCACATGGGCATCTTCAGATTAAAGGGTACACTAATGCCGACTAGGTAGGAAACCAGATTGACATAAGATCAACATCTAGCTACTTCACTTTTGTGGGTGGTAATCTAGTTACATGGAGAAGTAAAAAGCAAAAAGTTGTGGCACTATCAAGAGTGGAGACAGTATTTCGAGAAATTGCTCGAGGGCTAATAGAAATTGTATGACTACAAAAGTTAACAAAATTTGACTTTCCACCATCAGAAACTTGTAAAATAATGTGTAACAACAAAGCAGCCATTTAAATATCCGAAAACCCAGTTCAACGTGACATGACGAAATACGTGAAGATTGATAGACACTTCATCAAAGATTATATAGAAATCAGGATTGTAAAAGTTCCATTCATCAGATCCAAAGATCAATTAACAAATATCTTGACAAAACTCATGAACAGGAAAATTAAGTTGAGGGGGAGTGTTAGAAAAAGAATTAAATCAGATATGGAACAAAGCCATAAAGCTTTCATTTTTATTGAAGTTCTTTCCTTCTGTACATATCATTTTTATTGCATTCTCACTGTACAATCTACCATATAAAGCAGGCTCAATACAAATCATAATAGAAAAATAAAAACTTTTGTTTCCACAATTCGTCCTTCAATCTCAAAGTTCTGATTTCTGTTCTAGTGAACAGAAACATATATTTAGCTGCATAAACAGCCACACGCCCAACATTTTTTATTATGATTGTTCATTGCATCGCAAGCCTTCTTTCCTCCACTAGAGCTGATACAACCATGCTCACTACCATGAACACATATATATTTTGAAGATGCGTTTACAAATTTTGGGTCGCTTTTCCACAAGAATGAGAAAACCGGTCAATGAAGATGAGAGATGCAATTGTTACTTATGAATATTACAATTAATTGTTGTAGAACAATCAGAAATTTTGAACGGCCCAAATTACAGTCCATGGCTAAAGCTTGTAGGACGGTTAAACTGAGTTTGACGGCTCTTATCTATTGGAGTCGACACCATTGTATTGCATAAATCTTAACCATATCGGTGGAATTTAACTCGTTATCAGTTTTTTTTGTCAATGCTTCTTGCATTTGATTGTTTTTTTTGCATTGTTCTTTATTTATGTTATTTTTTAATAAAATTCGAGTCCAATTTCCTTGCTTTTGGCTTCTTTAAAAAAATTGAGATAAGAGTGAATAGAGTTTAGAGCTATCTTGATAAATTATAAAGGTGGACAACACTTGCGTTTTATATATGTCGTATTTTTTTAAAGTAATTGTAGATGGGAGGATTCGAACCCATACCCAAGTAATTGAATACTTTAACATTTATGAATATGAATTTTTAGAGATGTTATATATCAAATCCGGAAATTCTCATCCCCGTTCAGAGAGGTGTATCATTTTAACTAAATCCAATATTTAATTCACCTTAAGCTATGCATAAATAACCTATACATGACTTATTCCTTCCTTATTTCCTACTTTTACTTTGGTTGTAACTTCTAATTATATCTGGTCATGGGCTGGCCCAATCGGGTCTAAAAAATTCAGTAGCCCAAGTTCAGCCCGAACTATAACAGTTATAGTTGAGGCTAAGATTATGCCAAATCACTATTTATAAATAATAAAATCTCAGGATTAAGCTTACAAATTGTTTTTTTTGCAAGAACTTCGGCATTTTATTATTAAAACATACATTTATCATTTGTTAAAAAATTGCATATAAAATAAAAAATAACAACTATATTAAAAGAAATTAAATGACAGTATATACTAGGCCCACACCCAGCCCAAGATTAGAAACTTAATAATAGCCCAAGTCCTCATTCTAGACCTATATAAACAGGTCTTGCTTAGGGTAGAAGCATATATTATATAATATCTTAATTTTCTTGTCCAAACTCACGCAATGTAGGGCATGCCTTGCTAGTCATGAACAGGCCCGTGCCCATGTGTACTCGGTTCAAGCTAGGCTTTAATGGAGCAGAATTACTATTTCCTCCGTTTTGTTTAATTGATTATTTGTTGTAAAATCAGTCACTGCGAAATCTACACAATTTAATTACAAGTATTCATCTACTACAACAATGGTTTTTATTTGTTAATCTTCAAATTGAATTCTCTGGTTGTCGCTTTTGATGCACTTTTCATTCGCCCCAATATAATCTCTTGAAAATCAACGAAGCAACGAACAGTTTCTCGTTCTTCTACTGAAGCAAATATAGGGCTCTTGCTTCCACTACTTCTGAGATGACGTGGATTGTTAATTTATTACAAGAACTTGGTTTTCCTCTTCGTAATATTACAGTTCTTTGGTGTGACAATGTAAGTGCCACATACTTGACCGCTAATCTGATTTTTCATAACCTCACCGAACACCTGGAGATTGATTTTCATTTTGTCCGTGAGCCGATTGCATCCAAACAATTGTTTGTTCGATATATTACTACTGATTCTCAGGTGGCAGATTTTCTTACTAAACCTCTTGTCAAAGCAAAGTTTCTTGATCATCGAGACAAGTTGGCCTTCTGTGATTCCCCTTGCTCAACTTGGGGGGGTGTGACAAAATATCATGATATATTCTTCCTACTGTGTAGGATTTGTTTACTATTCATGTTATGTATCTTCCAAATGTGTACATATCTTTCCTATCTATTAAGATTCTCTAATCAGGGGAACTTCCAGTATTGTAGGCTTGCGATACTCTCCCTCCATTATGCAATGCTTGTTATATGTGTTATATACTTGTTATATGTCTACTATATGTAAACCTGTTATATACATGTCATGTATCTACTATATATTTCTTGTTTGTTATCTCATTCACGCAAACTGTTTTAACGTATTTATTATATACATGATACATACCTATTATATATCTGGAGCATAAAAGTGAGAATTTGAAACAATTTTTACATAATAATGTAAAATTGAAACTTAAAAAAAATTATGGAGTTAGATAATAATTTAGGTGAAATTAATATATTGTAACTTAAGAATTAAGAATTCATGTAACTTCTCCCTCAAAAAATTTCATTTCAAGCCCATTATTTATGATTTATAAAAGGTTAAATTATTGTATCACCCACCACATTAGTAAACAAGGATAAAGGAGGAACTTAATCTATGTTTGTTTAATTAATATATTTATAATATCATAATGAACAAAAATTCAAGATACGTGTAGCAAACGTAATATCAGTCAGTCATCAACATGTATAGTTTTGTAAAGGTTGGGTTTCAGGTTACTCAAAACGCCTCCTTATTGTGTTATTAGTGGCAAGAAATGGTCTAGAAAAATTGATGTTATTAGAATTGCATTTACTTTTTTGTTAGCTGTTTTAATAATTTTTAATTACTTGGACATTATATTTTCTTTACAAAAAATGGATGTTGATGTTTTCCACTTCATATATATTATTTTTTTTTGAAAAACACTTCATATATATTATTACGGATTTATTTTTTTCAATTAAGTTCATCCCCTACTAATAGAATCCTGATTCCGCCTCTAGTCTTACATATGCATATTACATGTCTATTAGATGCATAATATATATCTAATAGTTATATTATACTGTATATGCCTAATAAATGTATTATACTAGTAATGGTCTTACAAAAACAGCAAGACCATTGTAACTAGTTTTATTAATTTCTTAGATGAAAACAACTCAACTATACAAAAGCAACCTAATAAAAAAATCTAAAACAAGAAATTATGGTGGTGGGTGTATATCAGCTATAGTCATGTACATGGAACTGTTTTTAAAAAAAATGGCCAATGTGGAGGCACAAGCAAAAGGTTGGCACACATGTCACAGGACACGGCCAATTTTTTTTATTAACTCAAGAAAAGGATTTCAATAAATGTAGTGTTACCCATTAGAACATCACTAGTTTAGTACATGTAATAATTCCCTAAGTTTTGAATAAAATAGTAGTTATCATGTCCGAACTCAAAATCTCTACTTTTTCGGTATAAAAATCTCGTTTTGGATCAGTATACAGTAACTCTTGGTAGAGCTGAACTAGGTGGCGACTCTTTTGAATAAAATGAGTTGCAACTTTGTTTTATTTTTATTTTAAGTTTATAAGAAAATTGAGTTAAAAACAATATTTCTTATATATTATGTGAATATATTTTTTTGACAAAATCATATTTTTGACCAATGAAAATATAGGAAATTTTTATGAAAAATTTCAAAAAGTTAATATTTCATAATCACTTAAAGAAAAATGAACATTTTCGTGTCATGCACATTATAACCCCCCAACTATCGTGAGAAGACTGTCCGCTCACACAGTTTTAAAATATTTTGATTGTCTCATTTTTATTTTTGAAACACCATGCTGTGATATATTTTTTCAAAAATTTTGATAACTTTTCGAAATCTATTAGATTTATGTTAGAAATATATTTTGATGGGATTTATGAAATCTTCAGACATCAAATAAATTTGATAGAATACAGTTAAAATTCTATTAGATTCTGTATAATTTTATGAGAAATCTCATTTTGTACATATTTATTGATATTTATGACTCATTTGGGCTAATTAATAACTTTTTACTATGCGTTTTATAGATTTCTAACAGATTGTGTTATTTAGACAAATGTTTTGTATTTACCTTACATATATTAAAATACAGTTAGAATTATGTTAAATTCTTATGTTTTTATAGATATTTGGGACTCATTTGAGCTATTTATTAACCTTTGACCATGTTTCTAATTTATTTCTAATACATTTGTATTTTAGGAACAGACGCTTTGTATTTACCTTACTATATTAGAAACATGTAGAAACCTAATAAAAACATAGTATAAACCTAGTAGAAACATTATAAGATAAAGATATCAGGTTTTTACTAGACTTTCAACAGATTGAACAAATTTTCAATGAAAATATAATATTTTTAACAATTTTCTACTATGTTTTTAATAGGATCGGTAGCAGATTTCGAATAATTGAAAAACACTTGAAAAAAATATATCACAATGGATCGCGTTTTGAAAATAATAAAAACACAATCAAAATATTCTAAAGCCACATATAAAAAAAATAAGGGGCTTGAAAGATATATGTAAAATAAAATAAAGCATAAAATTTAAAAAAAAAACATGTAAAATCAAATTTTTAAAAAATATGAAAATAGTTTGGTGAGGATTGTTAATTATGGCCCAAACTAGTTTCGGAAAACATATCTTTTACGTAAATAGCCCATAAAAATAACGAGCAACTTGGCTCAACTGACCTCCCTCCTCTTAAACATTTCAAATTTTCTCCTACCTTTCGAACTTGATGTATTAGCTTTTTATTTAAAAAGAGAAAATTTGAAAAATACATCTTTAAAAAGTTAAATCACAAAATATTGACGTATCATATTTAGTGAGCAAATTAATGCACTTTTATCATATTCAAGGTTAATAAAAACTTCGAAAGGATCAAGGAAAGTAGATAATTTGGATCAGGTTCAACTGTGAAAGTTTATGCTAATTCAAAACGTTGTGAATAATAAACACATTATCAAAAAAATAAATTCAACTTGTTACTCAAATCTTATAATAAATTTTTATATATAAATATAGATTTTCGAAGAGTTATATTTCCAACTCCGAAATTCCTATGTTTTGTGAGCTAACTTAGATAGGTCATTTTTTTTCTTTTCAAATGTGAATAATGAAGTTGAGCCAATACCTAGTTCAGATTTTGATAGAATGATAGTAAAAACAGATGACATTTTCAATAGTTTATATTATTTTATAAATTAAAAGGAAACAAAAAACAGCCCACCAACAATATTTACTACTCAAAATGATTGGTCAAAAGAAATATAATTATCTCTTACAAAATATAACAACGAATAAGTAGCCAACCAAAAAAAAAGGTCCCACAAAAGGACAACATTAAAATAAACTCTTAACCCTGTGTTGGGATGTTTTTTAGGAGTAGTGGGAAGCCATCACTCATTGGACAAGGTGAAAATTTTGTTAAAAAACTATAAAAAGAAAAAGCCATTCAATTCCAAAACATTGTAATGTTGTCCTTGACTAGTAAAAGTTATTTCTGAAAAGGAAAGATAATTCATATTATCATTTAACGAAATTGATAGATCGTACACAAAAAGAAACATGATAAATTCCTTTTTAATTTTAGTTAACTGATAATCCTCTAATTATCTTTATCATGAGATAAATTTTTAATTCTTCCTCATTGAATCTTGTCACGGCTTGCAAGGTTCGCCCAAGCTCGTGTTTCATGTGATGGTTTAGATAGGCTAATTAGCACTTAGGTCTCCCATGACGGGGGGAATGCATCTTATTATTTTGATATTAGTATTATCGAGTCATCTAGCTTGACATAATAACTAATAAATTTATTTATATTATTATATTAACAAAATAAAATATTAATATGATTAAAAATTTCATAATTTTGCAAAATTTAGCCTCTAAACTTAATTTTGCAACATGTGTTAAAGTCTTGACAAAAAAGTTGAGATTGAATTTATGATCCTGAAGGTCAAAGATTCGAGCTCAAGTATAAATGATGTGTATAATTGATGTGTGGTAGGGATTTTTTTGTATTAATACAAGCACAAAGCCCAATTTTTGAAAAAAAACTAAAAGTTTGCGAGTGTTCTTCAATTTTGTATGTAATTCTTTTATCAATTTTGAATTCAAGGAAAATGGATAAAGTCTTGTTAGGCTTAACATCTTTAGTAGCTTGTGGATTTTAAGTATAGTATCATGTGAAATATAAGTTGTTTTGATGATGTGGTAATAGTCTTAAAAATAGACAATATCTATTCATAATATAAGAATATAGATTATCTATTCCATTTTAAAGTGTATTTATTGTAGACAATGTCTATTTGATAGTTTACATCTTGATAATCAAATATACATTATCTACAATTAATTATGACACATAGGTGCCACATCATACAGAAAAGATGAGCTAGACAAGCTACTAAAGATACTCTTAGAGCATTTATTGTAGCTTGTGGATTACAATCTAGTTATCATGTAAAATAGAAGTTTTTGATGATGTGGCAATAATCTTAAAATAGACAATATCTATTCATAATATAAGAATAATAGATTATTTATTCTATTTTAAAGTGTATTTATTGTAGACAATGTCTATTTGGTTGTCTACATCTAGACAATCAAAAAGATATTGTCTACAATTAATGATGACACATAGATGTCACGTCATATAGGGAAGATGGACTAAACAAGTTACTAATGATGCATTTTCAAATTGATTGTCTATTCCTTCCTATTTATCAAGACAATTTGTGGCATGGACAGACTACTAAAGATGCTCTTAAAGCATCTTTAG
The DNA here is from genome assembly GCA_949673415.1 of Euphorbia schlechtendalii. NCBI lineage: Eukaryota > Viridiplantae > Streptophyta > Magnoliopsida > Malpighiales > Euphorbiaceae > Euphorbia > Euphorbia schlechtendalii. The sequence continues at coordinate 14 of CATIWQ010908682.1, read as the reverse complement.
TAGCTTGTGGATTT
>CATIWQ010908574.1:0-11138 GCA_949673415.1 Euphorbia schlechtendalii | reverse complement strand
GGGATGCAACCGCTCGCCTAATCTATAAATTACATCTTTTAAATTTAATTGCAATACCCGAAAGAAAATAAAATTCTAGGCATACATCTAACCTAATCTACTTGCATCCATAAATGTTAGTATAGGAGATACATCACAACATGAATATTACACATATGCTCGATTTAATTTTAACCTAATTAAAATATCGACGGTTAAAATTCTTGTTTATAAAAATAAAATGGTTTACTTTTATGCACAAATATGTTGTTCATTTTTATTTAATGAAAATGACCACTTAGCAAAAGGCGAGGTCTATTATCCGGGAATAATTTTAATTCCCTTCGTGGGGGTATTCTAACATGTGTTAAAGAATCTACACAATTAAATAAATTAAAAGAATATGTAAAAGCGTAAAAGAAAGCTACACAATAAAATAAATAAAATGATAAATAAATAAAAAGAATTAATGCAATAAAATTTAAACAATAAAAAGAGTTGATGATGAAAATTGAGTCCATCTTAGAATTTAGGAGGAAAAAAAACATAATGTAAGACATATGAAAAAGCAGCTTTAGGAACTCTGAGTCTTACCCTTTTGTTGCGAATCCACGTCAATAAATCCGTTTGATTTCCAGGAATGCTCATCGTTCTTTTTTATTTGATTAGTGTGAAAATATTTTATTTTATTCTAAAATGCCAGCTCCCCCCAACACGAATGCATTTGAAAAGTATGATTTTTGTGTTTCCATGTAATTTTTTGTACCTTTTTTTTCTTTTATTTTTTTTCTTTTGCTGAAAATCCTCCAGAGGAACGATGTGTTCCTCCTTCAGCAATTTTTTCTTTTATTTCTTTTTATTTTTATATATACTTTTATATTTTATTAAAAGAATTTAATTAATTTATTCCGAATCCTTAAACCTTTATTTAGGTCCTTAAAAATACTTTAAGCCTTTAAATTTTCACCTATGGCTTTTAAATATATTTTTTTACAGTCCTAAATATTTATTTATGGTCCGAAATATTATTTTTTCATGAGGAGAGCTCCCTTTTGAAGATTATCGGATAGTCTAAAATTGTTTGATTCAAGGATTAAATCCTGAAAAGCCGTTATCATCGAACACGAGCTGGTACAAAATCTTGTACTCATAGCTGCCCCTCGTGCGATCACTACTGGTTATAGCCAGTATTATCACACGAAATGGAGTGGAGGGATAGAGAATATACCTGACCGGTGCGGTTGGTGACTTCTTTTTCCTTGATCGGTGATGACATGAGCCTTCCTTTCTGGCACCGTACCCCATAGGATTGTCCGTTTCTTTCTTCGGAATCCTTTGGTGGTTGATGCTGGGTCAACCATTTCTTTTTACGGTGTCCCTTTAATTGTCAGCAATCGTTTCTTTCTTCGCTTGTAGTCATTGTGTGCCCCTTATGAGTTGACCTTTGGTTAGCTTAGATCGTTGGAACTGCCGAAGCAAGGTGCTTGAATCCATTTTAAAGGCGACCTCATTAGGATAACAGTTTCTTTCTCTGGTTATGTTTCCTTGGTAGGATGTTGACTTACTTCCTGTGACAAATCAGAGAAGAATATAATATTATTACATTTTATGATGCATGTTTTAATTATTTGATTGAGTATATGTGAAGTGAAAATTTTTTCCCCTTTAATAAAAAATTAAAACATGCTAAAGAAATGAGTTTGATGAAAATTTGGGGATGTCTAGAAGATCGTGCCATTGTTTTAGCAGACTTTTACAATGCTGCAATGTTGCTGGAATGGGGCTTAAGTAGGCTCGAATTGACTTTAAGCTTGAGTGGGCCATTGCCATTCTTAATTTTTGTAGGTTCCTCAAGTGGAGGGGGGAGTTTCTTATTTATTGGGATGGTATTCCCTAGTTTGGAATCACCTTTACATGTAAGTGACATGATGTGTATGTATGCATGAGTTTATGCATGAACAATATTTATCAAATGATGTATGTATTAGACATGATGTATGCCCTTGAGGCAATTAGATTGATATATTTTTATTAGTTATAATGTACAAATAGTTTCAAATTATTATTAATAATAATTAAGGCATCTTTGTTGCTTATAAGTGCTTTCTGTTTATTATTGTATCTCGCTGGTATCATATATGTTTAATATGTATATGCGCATTAATGAGACAAAGTCCGTGATTAATGGTGTGAGAACTGCACATACGTATTACTGTGAATAGTCTAAATATCCCTAGTCATAGTTTCATTGAGACTAGACATCAATGGAACGGATAGACTAGCATGTGTAAGCTTACTCCTTGGATTAGATCCAAGTAGCCGATCTCACGAGCTAAAGGTTGTACCTTGAGGTAACACATGAATGTATTCAGGTAATACATTAGACACCACTATAAGACAGACACTCAAAAATTACTATATCCATGTGTTGGTGTCATGTCTTATTGCAGTAGTAATTCAAATATCTTCAGACCTGAGATACCGGTTACCTTATGTAGGAGTTGCTATACTTTAGGTCATGCTTATTCATACCTTGGCGATCAGGATGACAAGGGTGATTACGGGTATACCAAGGATCACATGTTGGTAAGCTGTGCAGTCAAGATGGGATCCATCACTCATGATATAACAATATAATGGGAGATGTACCTTTGGCCCCCTTATTGAAGTGAAAAACTCATAAACCTCTAATCAAAGCATAAGATTGATAGAACGGTTTCTAGTCAATCGAGATACATAATGGCTGAGTGGTATTCTTCGTGAAAAAGACTAATTCCAAGATAGCTACGACTATTACATGAGCTAACACTTAATCCGAGCTCAATAAACCAGATGGTACTTAATCTGATGGAAGGAGTGTATTGTATTGGTTACTACTGCATAACCAGATCAAGTCACAGGCACGTGATGTTCCAAGTATCGGGGGATCATACACCTTTGCTAGAAAGCCCTTTTGATCGTCTAGAGCTATCGAGTTCCAAATCGATCTAGAACACTGAGCCTAAATATTCTTGGACGGGAAGCCAAGTTTAGGTTAACCTCTAGCGGCTCTATACTTTAGGATCCTATGAGGTCACACACTTTGGGTCTTTATCGAACTATGTAAAGAATCTATGGACTGGGTATATACCTAAAATACAAGTTGTAAAATCAATGAGAAGAATTATTAATTGGTTGAACCAAATTCATAATTAAAACGAATTATAGGGAAAAAGGTTACATGAAGCTAGCAAGAATTTTTCCCGTTGTAAAGGCTGCTCCGCCTAAGTAAGGAACAAACACTAGTGGATTAATGCTCAAAAAAGGTATCCAGGGATTGGAGGTAGGCTCGGGGCTGAACTAGGATAAAATTCAGGTGTTGAAGTTCTAAACTTTCACTTCAGCTTTTACTATGTCCAGCTCATTCATCATTTTATCTTTGTTAAGTGTTTTGTTTGAAAAACCAATCTGAAGTTAAGTAGAGTACTCAACAAGAGATTGTAGATAAACTGTGCCAGCAAAGCTGAGCAGTTTATAATTTTTTATATCAACTTAGCATGAAAATAAAAAATTAAGTTTGTGAAACAAAATTTTATAAATCCTAAAAAGTAACCAAGATTCGAATTCACCCCCCCCTCTACGGTTGTTTACTAGCTATCTAAGGACCAACATTTTCTAATAATAAATGTCAAATTCATCATGATAATATTCTTTATGCTTGTGGAATATCTGTTGATGGCATATACGTTCTGGATACTAAAATTCAAATTCTAAATATGAACATGGTTAAGAAATCGAGATTAGATAATGAGAAATCCTCATACTTATGGCATTATCGTCTAGGCCACATAAATGAGACTCTCTTAACTAAGTTACACAAATGTGGAGACTTAGGCCCAATGGAATGGGAATCATATGGTGCGTGAGAACCTTGTTTAAAAGGGCAAAGATGACTAAGAGACCTTTCAAAAGAAAGGGTCAGTGTGTCACTAGTACTTTGGAAATAATACATTCTAATGTGTGTAGTACAATGAGTGTTAAGACACATGAGGGTTTCGTCTACTTCATAACCTTTATCGATGATTACTCAAGATATGGTTATTTGTACCTTATGAGGCACATATCTGAAAGTTTTGTTAAATTCAAAGAATTAAAAAGTAGAGAAACAGCTTGGGAAAAGTATGAGGACCCTTCGATCTAATCGAGGTGGTGATTACTTAAGCCAAGAGTTTCAGGATTATCTAAGGGATGTTGGAATTTTATCCTAGTGGACACCTCCTTATACACCCCAACATAATGGAGTGTCAGAAAGGAGAAATCAAACCCTACTCGATATAGTTCGGTCCATGATGAGTCAAGCAGAACTCAACAAATCCTTTTGGGGTTATGCACATGAGAGCGAAGTTTATATTCTAAACAAAGTACCCTCTAAATCAGTTGATCAAACTCCATTCGAGTTGTTGTATGGTAAAAAAACTAGCTCTTTCTCACCTGAGAGTTTGAGGATGTCCTGCATATGTAAAGAGGAAGAGTTCAAATAAGGTGGGTGCTAAGTTTCATAGATGCCTATTTGTAGGTTACCCCAAGGAGACTATAGGGTATACCTTTTATGATCCCAGGGAATAGAAAGTTATAGTTTCTAGAAATGTTCAATTCCTCGAGAAGGAGCATATACTTGCAAAACCTAGTTGAAGCAATCTTGAGTTAGTCACTCAAGAAGATCAAACAAACAATCAACTGATTATACCTAAACCTATAACACAAGATAGTGTAAGCGTGGAACATATTATAACACTAACATTGCATAGGTCAGGTCTGACTCCAATCGCTCCTGAGCGATACGGGTTTCTCATCACTGATGATAAACATCTCTTTCTTATGGAAGATAATGAGCCTAAGACTTATAAGGAAGCATTGGAAGGCTCAGAATATGATAAATGGCTTTCAGCCATGAGATCATAGATGGACTCCATTTATGAAAACCAAGTCTGGAGCTTGATTGATGCTCCAAGTGTGATTAAGCCCATAGGGTGCATGTGGAATTTCAAGAAGAAAACCGACATGGATGGTAACATAGTTACCTATAAAGCAAGGCTGATTGCAAAAGGGTACGGTAAAAAAGAACGCATTGATTATGATGAGACCTTTTCACCGGTGGCCATGCTAAAGTCTATTAGGATACTCTGTGCCATCACCTCTCATTATGATTATGAGATTTGGTAGATGGATATGAAGATAACATTCCTTAACGGGAACTTGGACAAAGATGTGTATATGGCACAACTCGAGGGTTTTGCATCCGAGGATGGCTTTAAGGTATGCAAGTTATAAAAGTCCATTTATGGACTTAAGCAAGCATCGAGGAGTTAGAATATTAGGTTCGACGAGATAATCTGAGAAACCAGTTTTGTATCGAACACTAGTGAGCCCTGTGTATATAAAAAGGCTAGTTGGATCATTTTCCTTGTACTATATGTCGATGACATATTATTGATAGGAAAAAATATTCCTTTTCTTCAGATGGTTAAGTCATGGTTATCAAATGAAAGAACTTGGAGAAGCAGCTTTTATACTTGGTATTGAGATTTACCCAAATAGATCCAAAAAGCTGCTAGGTCTTTCACAAAGCACATACATAGATAAGGTTTTGGCTATATTTAACCTTGAGTAGTCAAGAAAGGGTTATCTCCCAATGTCTCATGTGATTAACCTTTCTAAATCTAAGTGTTCGAGAACACAAGAGGAGAGACTACGCATGAATGGAATACCCTATGCCTCAACGGTAGGGTCCATCATGTATACTATGGTATGCACTCGGCCTAACATCTCACATGCGTTTAGAATCACTAGTAGATTTCAATCTGACCCAAGTGAGAAGCACTGGATAGCCATTAAAATTATCCTCAAGTACTTATGCAGAACTAAGGATATGTTTTAGTATATGGAGAAGGCGATCTCACTTTAAAGGGATACATCGATGTGAGTCTAACAGAGATGATTATAAGTCCTAATCAGGTTATGTGTCCATGTCAAATGCAAGGGCGGTTGCTTGGAAGAGTTTCAAACAGGTTACGACTACCGATTCAACCACATAATCTGAGTACATAGCTGCTTCAGAAGCAGCTAAACAAGTTATCCGGTTCAAGAGATTTATTGGTGATCTTGGTGTGGTGTCTTGCATTGTAAATCTGATAGAGATCTATTGCGATAACAATGGGGCTGTTGCTCAGGCAAAGGAACCACGGTCTCGTTAGAAAAATGGATAAGTACTTCAAAATTACCATCTCATTCAAGAGATAGTAGCCAGAAAAGATATAAGCTTAGAGTACTTCCCAAAGGATCAAAATCTAGAAGATGGGCTAACTAAACCATTGACTCAAGTTAAACATGACCATCATGTTAACAAGTATGGTATAAAGCACATGGGCAATTGGCTCTAGTGCAAGTGGGAGATTGTTAGACATGATGTATGCCCTAGAGGCAATTAGGGCTGTATATCTTTATTAGTTATAATGTACAAACAGTTTCAAATTAAAATTAATATTAATTAAGGCATCTGTGTTAGTTATAAGTGCTTTCTATTTATTATTGCATCTTGCTTGTATCATATATGCTTAATATGTATATGCTCATTGATGAGACAAAGTCCATGACTATTTCATAGGGTAAAAGGGCATGGATATAGTGGGAGCTATGTGGTGTGAGAACTGTTCATACATGTTATTATGAATAGTATAAATATCCCTAGTCATAGTTTCGTTGAGACATGACATCAATGGAATGGACAAACTAACATGTGTAAACTTACTCCTTGGATTAGATCCAAGCATCCGATCTTATGAGCTGAAGGTGGTACCTTGAGTTAACACATGAATGTATTCATGTAATACATTAGAGATCGCTATAAGACAGACACTCGGAAATTACTATATCCATGTGTTGTTATCATGTCTTATTACAGTAGCAATACAAATATCCTCAAACCTGATATACTAATTACCTTATGTAGGTGTTGATATACTTTGGATCATACTTATTCATACCTTGGCAATCAGGATGGCACAGGTGATTATAGGTATAGCGATGATCAGATGTTGGTAAGCTGTGCAGTCAAGATGGGATCCATCACTCATGATATAACAATATAATGGGAGATGAACCTTTGGGCCCCTTCTTGAAGTGAAACACTCATAAACCTCTGATCAGAGTATAAGATTGATAGAACAGGTTTCTAGTCAATCGAGATACATAATGGCTGAGTGGTATTCTTCGTGAAAAAGTTTAACTCCAGGATAGCTACAACTATTACATGAGCTAACACTTAATCTGAGCTCAATAAACTGGATGGTACTTAAGCAGATGGAAGGAGTGTATTGTATTTGTTACTACTGCAGAACCGGACCAAGTTACAAGCACGTGATGTTCCAAGTATTGGGGGATCGTATGCCTTCACTGGAATGTCCATTTGATAGTCTAGAGCTATCGTGTTCCAAATCGGTCTAGAACACTGAGCCTAAAGGTTCCCAAATAGAAAGCCAAGTTTAGGTCACACACTTTGGGTCTTTATCAAACTATGTAAAGCATCTATTGACTGGGTCTATACTAAAAATACAAGTTGTGAAGTCAGTGAGAAAAATTATTAATTGTTTGAACCAAATTAATAATTAAAAGGAATAATAAGAAAATAGGGAAAAAGGTTGCACGAAGCGAGCGAAGGATTTTTCCCTTTGTTGGTAAGCCCTAAACAAACACGGGTTATTCGAAGTGGGGCTTGCGCTGCTACCCCATGAGCTAATGGGCTTGCGAGCTAGTAGTGCGTGGGGATAACCCATTCACGCTAGTGGGCTACAGGCCACAAGCTCTGCCCCAAAGCAGCGCTTGAACTGCCTGAGCATGCAAGCCTGCAATCTGGGCTTGTGGTAGCCTGCTAGTCAGCCCGCAGGTCTCTATACCCACATGGTTGACCTGATATACATTAGATGGGTTTATCTCATCTCATATAGAGTTATAGGAGGAGTCTATCACTTCCCCATTTTCCCCTATATATAGGCTTGAAGCCTCTCATTATTCATACACCATAAAAGCTTAAAAGCTAATTTTCTCTCTGATTTCTACTCTCCTCTTCTTTTGTTGTGCAAGATCCTTCATGAGTTTCTCAAAAAAATTGAAGAGTTCTTATAGAAGGCTCTAAGTTTAAGTGAGCTTTCAAAGTTTTATTATCGGGTTGATTTTTGAGTAGTCTAGTAGCTGCTGTCAATCGACGGATTCTACCTCTTTGAGGTTTTGGTCAGTGAAGATCTGTGTGTGTCAATTCATAGAGGCTCTCCTAGTTTGGAAGCTTGTGCTGTTGGATTTATTTGAAGGGAACACTACTATCAAAAGAGAGATCAAGTACACATCAACTGGTAATGCTTAAATCTTTATATGCTAGCTTTTGTTTATATGTTAAATAAACCTAAAAACATCTATGGAATGTTTTAACTTAGATTATATCAATCATAGCATGCTTAGGAGATCCTTAGGTTAATTTTAAGTTTTGAAATTTCACCATGCTATGATTGCATGTTCAATTACTATCTTGATTAACCAATAGTATGTTTGTTAGCTATCGGTGTTGTGGGATTCATTGCACGAAGAGCCTTCCAGAGGTTTTCAAGTCAATATCCTATTATAGCGGTGCATGGATGCCCCTAGGATTTGTCAAGTCGGTGATCACCACTTTTCCAATGATAAGTTTAATAACTAATGGTTCCAAGAACTTATTCGTGAGACTTGGCTACACATGTTTCGTAAGGCTTATCCTCAAATAATTGTGCCAAAAACTTGTTCATGAAAAATATAAGTGTTGTCAATACCTCTTATCAAATAGAAAAATGATGATAACTGAAAGTATACAGTTGTGATGTAGTTTTAAAAGATATCGAACCCACAGGGAAAGAACTAGGTTTAAAGATAAATACGGTAAAGTTAAAATAAGAACACAAAAATAGTTTTGAGATTTTTGGATAGGAAGATTAGAATGAAAAGTTGAGTAAATATAGATGTGATAGATGAGAGACTCTAAATATATAGATTTTCACAACGAATAAGTATAGCAAAGAAAACATGCAAGATCAACAAAGATGTTACGATGCACTAGACTAATCTAACAAAGCCGGCTCAACACACTTAGATGTTCAATGATTCGTAGCAGAGCAACACATGAAATAACTTTTCTAATCCTAGCGCAAATGAAATAGGACTATTATATAAACCTGGACAACGTCAATACTATGCTTAGTACGGGTCGCTCTCACATAGCCATATTTAGCAAGTTACCATTCTAAAAATGTTAGCTCACTAAACAGCATTATATCACAGATCCAGTGATTATGCACGATATTGTTAACCCCGAAACTTCTCTTAAAATTAACGCCAATGCATATAACTTGATTAACATAAAAGACTTAGCACGAAATACACATTATAACACATAGACATATCATAAACTTCGAAATAGAAAGTATAAGTAGAAAGCAAAGCAAAGTTGTAATGTATGCAAGTGAAAGCTAAAGTTGATCAAACCATATCCACTCTTTAAGGGAGTAGTCAATTCCCGCAATTGCTGCGTCTACTTTGAATTCGGTCTCGGCCCGTACAGAACCTTCGCTAGGATGCTATTCTTTGTGAATATCGAACAAATGAATATTGAAGAACGAAAACTTTTATTGATAAGTGATTTGCAAGTACACTTATAGAACAATCGCTCGAGAATATAGAGAAATCTAGTGATCGAAACAAGGATTCGAATCACTTAAACATTTTCTCACTAACACTTAAGAACGTAGCGACTCTATCTACACACACACACTATATCTCTCTCTCACGTTTTACACTCTATGCCACACTAATCTTTTACACTTCTTGAATGCATGAAATTGAAGAGAATTGGAGCCTTATTTGTAGAGTTTGAAGGGTTGCGTCTATACAAACGAAGGGTTGTGTCCATTGGTGAAAGATTGCATCTCTCCATTGTGATTGGTTGAGAAGCTTTGATATAATCCACAATGGATAAACACCTTTTCATGATTGGTTGACTCCTGATACGTGTCTGTTCGTTGGTAGTTGATGGCGGTTGATGGTAGTTGATCATGCTTATCTAACTATTGTTAGTTAAGAAGATAATACCAGAAAACCGTCCATGTCGAGACCGCGATATATATGTCATGACCGTGAATCTTTGATTAGCAATCTTCTATTTCTGAGGAAAAAAAGTCACGACCGTGAATGATTGTTGTGACCTGGAATTGAGTTTTACTCAGAATTCTTCTTGTAACTTCACCGATCTTCGACAACTTCGATCCTAAGCCAAATCTTTAAGTGCCATGCATCTTTTTTCACCCTTTTCACTCTTTTTTTCATAGAATTCCACTTTAGCTCATTTTACTCCCAAGATTTACCTAATATTTGCATTTGCATTAAAAACAACTACATACCACGTGAAATCTTTCGTATGAAGTATAAAAATGACTAAAACTACATTGTTTATTGTATAAAATTAATGTGATAATAAGTGTGATTATACACTTATCATACCACCACACTTAACTTTTACCTTATCCTCAAGGTAAATTCAACAGAAGTATAAATTTGGTAAACAAGTTAGTACCTTATTTGGCGAAACACTACTGCAGTGAGTACCACATTCCACTTTGCAAAAGATTTCAAGAAGAAGTTTGAAATTTCCCACAAATTAGTAATGTGTAATTTATATAGCTCAGTTGCATACCTTTGTTCTTAATGGAGAGTGTACCGAATCGCATCTTCATATAAGTGCTATATGCATACTTGAATATTACCTTCTCTTAAGCATGGTATAAAGTATAAAGGACATAGAAAGCATAATTTGATTAATTTCTCTTAAGGCTTTTTTAGGTAACCTAGGATGCTAAAACACTCTCAGTGGTTGCATTTTATGCTCCATACCACTCTCCCCTTTTTTTGGTGGTTGCATTTTATGCTCCATAAAACTCTCTCATTCTTTTCTTTTAAGCATATGCTTTTGAAGTACTTTGTACTTTGCACCCATTTTTCGTGCTATGCTTTCTTTTCTTTTTTCACTCAATGAATGGTTGCAGTTTATGCTCCGTACCATTCCTCACCTTTTGCATAACTCATTGGTTATCCTCTCTTTCTTTTGA
>CATIWQ010908458.1:0-23964 GCA_949673415.1 Euphorbia schlechtendalii | reverse complement strand
ATATATGTATGTATGTATGTATGTATGTATGTATTTATGTATGTATGTATGTATGTATGTATGTATGTATGTATGTATGTATGTATGTATTTTAAATTACAAAATAAATTTGAGTTTAAGTAAAATTTCAGGGTGTTGGTTGGAGATGCGCACCTGCCACTCCAATTATAAAGAGGCAATGTTCACACCCCAAACATTATTTTATTATTATTATTTTAATTTTCAATTATTTTAGTTTCAATTAGTATAAACCTTATACTATTGATGTACAATGCAACAATGTGAAATTATAAATGATCAATTTGACTGTACTTTCCCAAACTTTCTTTTTGAAAAGTTCTATTTCCAAGCTTTTCTTATAAATAGCAGAGTTGAATTTGGAAAAAAAAACAAATTAAACAATTCCTAATTAAATAATTTAAAGGATTAAAATATGTTGTTCAAAACCAAAATATCTAATTCTATAGAATATTTTGTGAGAACAACTTGTTTGAATAACATCTTAAAAAGCAATACCAAACAAACCTCTAAAAGTAAAATGGATTTTGGGGATAGATTTGCCATGCCATGACATCCATCAATAAATCCACTTTTAAATCAAACAATTTATGTCCATACGCAGCTAATTTGGTGTGACGTTTGGTGATCACACCTGCCTTGCAAATTGGAGCAAGGAAGTGAAAGTCATTAGATCGAGTTCTAGCTGGTCCCTCAAAAACTAAAACAATGTCTTTATTACTCAAAAAATTCCTATCTTTGCCTTTGACCTACATTTTTTGCTTTACTTCGAAGAAAACCTGCAACACCAAATTCATATTACTTTTCATCAATATTCTAAGTAATACTTGATTCTTATAAATGGTGGATAATTACACTGTAGCCACAGGGTCTTAATCGACTCTATTAAAACATTAGGAGCAATTCCAAATTTTGAACAACATAAAGGTTGTTTTGGTACTTTCAACACCAATACAATTGACTCAAGCAACGAGTAAATTATGGACACTACAAAAAAAGTCCGAATGATGCAAATCTATTATAGCATACACGGGGAAAATATGGTGGATCTTCTCTTGTTAAAAAAATTAACCTATAAAATGTTGTGTGATTCACCGTCAATAAAGAAGAGAATTAAAAATTTATTTTACAAAAATAATTAATGTTTTTTCTTTCTCGAGAATCAGAAATACTTCCTGCAAATTTATTTCGTGCTATAATCTTGTACATGAATGAATTTAATTTGACATGTATATTGTCTATCTTGTGGTTTTGTTTAAGCTCTTCCCTTCTTCTTCACATCTAATGCCTGTGGAAATAATACCATTATTAAATTAGCACCACAAATAAATAATATATGAACCTCTTAATAACTACACCTCCCCAATGTCACGTATCAATTTTTAGATGAAGAAAGAGGAATGACACTAAAAAGTTAAACAAATCAAAAGTTGATAGACAATAACGCCAAGTTCTAAGAGCCACCATTATATGAATTCTACAAAAACATGGAAAACACACCCAAATGTCATAAATGCTCTTTTATGGATTTTACAATTGATGTTTAATAATTCATTTAAGACATCTGGCACATGATGTTGTTTTGAAAGTAACCAAATAGTTGTCACATTGTTTCTAGCACGTGACATCAATTTTGGAGGCATGTATATTAAAATAGAGTTATGATTCACATCTATAATTAGTGCAAGATCGCGTTAAAAGTATTATTCATATCGCTTTACTGAACTCTAAATCTTCTAATGATGTTTATTTTGCAACAAAACACAAAACATGGCTTATAACCTGTATTCATTATTATTCTTTAAATGGAAATACAAGTGCGTATTTTCAAGAACAATTTTAGGAGAACAAAATGATACCTTGCTTTGAAACATTCTCATCGTCAAGACAAGAGTCTCACGCATCCTACAAAACAATGTGTGAATCAGATAACAAGAGTCTAACTGCATTCGCAACCAATACAGATAATTTGTTTGGTTTGAGCTTCATGATTTAGGTCATGTTCTCTTAAATATGTAGACCTGAACTAAAATTAACTTATTATTCAAATTGTAAAAATTCAAGATAACAAGGCCGTACTGTAGTCACAAAATTTAATAAAACTTCTAAATCTCCAAATTGGAAATGGACCAAGAAAATGATAGAAAGAATTCTACCAAATTATAAAAACTATGGATATTCATCTTTTTGTATGCTTACAAGTTATCTAGAGTTTCTAACCTAAATATGTAAGTTACTTGCCAGAGAAATGATTAAATAATATTACTATTAACAATCTCTTAATCAACTAAAACTCTTTTCCCTAAAACACCACCAGCAACTCAACCACCCACTTTCCGAAACCAGATGAGCCAATCAATAGAAGTATATGATAAACGAAAACTTGCAATGCTATTTAACGAAATTATTCAGACATTTTCTTCTCTTTTTATAAAATAATACAACAAATAAGTTGATTATTATTTTTCTGCAAACAAGCAGGTTTTGTGAAATCTACAAGATTTTCTTTCAACTTAAAAAAAAATAGTTGTAGTGTACATGAATCATTTTTATTTCAAAATCGAAAAGAAAAATCAAAAGAATTTGAGCTCTGATTTAGAAAACTTCCAAAAAAAAAGAGAAAAGCAGTGCAAAACAAAATCCAAAATACTGAAAATAATAGTCGTTCAAGAAAATCAAACAACCTCACATATCAAGGGGGTTGAACAGAAGATAGGAAGGATTATGCTGTAGGCCAAGATTTCAGAACCACATTAACTACTCCAATTAAGCTGTAGCTCATTGAACACAACACTTGACACAAAAATTTAAGGAAAAATGCATTCTCCATTTCCTCTAATTCCTTCAGATTCATTATCTACCACATTCTAGCACATATTAATGTATCATTCAAAAACCTCAGCAAAATAGTAAGTCCGATTTTAGATGTCAAATAGAAAACACTTGTATTTTTTTATCAGTATTCAGTAATTACCGTGACTGATATGATAAACAAATGTCTAATACATTATCAAGCATCATAATCTATATAATAAAAAGAGTACCACATATGTTTCTCTGGTTATCCATTTATTTTGGTTTTGGTTTCTTTTTAACATGTTCTTTCTTCTAATCAAGGCAAGGAAAATGAAAATATCTTATTGCTTCTACACATGGACCACAATCATAACCCCAATACGTCACAAAATTATCATAACACAAGAAATAAAATAGCAACACTTAACTAGAATTAGAAGAAAGTACAACATAAAATATCAATTACCTGACATCATATGTATTGAGGGGAATCAAAGATCCGCTGGAACAAGTTAAGACAAATTGTGTCGAATGTACTGGAGGAATTTTGATCTGCAAATCAACAAGATACACAATATTATGTATTTCGCAGTATTCAAAATGCTAAAACTTTTAAGCCTACATTTCTCTGCTGCCCTGCATGCATTACAATAATGATAAAGAAAATCTTAAAAGAATAAGCCTGCCTTCTACATAGTTTATTAGTCTCACAACACTGTCTCATGGAAGATTTGATGCCGTTGCTCTTCAGAAAATAATATATAATAATAAATTTTCCTATATGATGTTGTAGTGGGATGAAGACAACTTAGCAATTTATATGTATTGTATTCAGATGTTACATGTATTTTATATACAATGACTGATTATAAAATAAGAAAGCAATAAAAATAATTTCTATGATTGCTCCAATAATCACCCTTATAGTCTCTCTCAAAATCTGTAACACAAATAAAATATTGACATGACATAAAATAAAGAAGAAATAAGATATTAATTGTGTAGTACAAAAAGCCATAATATTCTGTAATTATCCTGATGAAATGTTCAAACGAATTCTGAAAATTATTTCCAAAATACATCTACTTTGGTGATATAAGATTTCTACATCTATTTGGACAGTGCATGAACACGTAAATGCATTCCAACAAGGAAAAATCAGGAAAAGAAGAGAAAGACACTTTCAGAAATGAACTTACTGATAAGTTCTTTGAAAATTTTTCAGCAATCAGCATAATGTCCTCACTTATGCTCTTAATTTGGTAACCTGACCTTTGCAAAATTAATGTTGCTGACTTCCATTTGTCATCCGTCTAGAAAACAAGAATTAGATGAATGAAAACTAACAAAACTATAATTTAAATGACCAAAAACTAATTTAAAGAAACAAAAACTTTTATCTGTAACATGCAAGTATTTCTATCATAAGCTAAACCTACCAACAACTGTATGCTGAATGTGGCTTCGCCCTTAGAGTTATATGAATCGATCTCTTGTTGCATTTCCGGGTCTATGGAAGAAGCATAATGACAGGATCATGAACTTTATCAGGAAAATATTAACACAGGTAAAGTAGCATAGTTTTTGGTCAATCATGAACTTTATCATCTTCCTTTTTGTTGATCATTGCATGAAAGAGAAAGCAATCAAGTGCATTCTCCTGATATATATGCACTTTACATTTTTTTATTTCTTATGGGTGGCTACAAAGAGATAAGTGGTCCTCCCTCCTTCATAAACAACCCTATAAAGGGAGGTCCCTTGTTTTTCACATAGAAAACGCCTAACATAAGAGCTGCACTGATTATTTTATCAAGTAAATTACAGTTGTTTTACATAAGAACAACACAGTATCACAGATATTGCATGTTTAACCATATAAAATGCCTGATGAAAATATAAAAATAGTCTATTCTTTTGATCTAAGAGGTAACTACAAATCACTCTTGTTCGTGGAATATAGCACTGAAGTCCAATTAAAAACACACATTAATATGGAAAACATACAAGCTACAATAAGAAAAGTGAAAATGGAATTGTTGATTAATTTATAGATTGCTTACTACTGAAAAAGATAATATGTACAAATACATAACATTGTAGTCACCATTGATTCTAGGAATTATCCTAGAACATTCAGATTCAACAGGAATATAACACATTTATAGGCACATACCACATCTTATTTTGTTCTGATCATTTGCGAAAATCCTAACCAGTTCTCCCTGATAAAAGTAAAAAATTGGGTCACATTAATAAGAAAATTTTCATTCATCATAAGTATGTAAGACTATCTTGGTCTTTGACGTAAACTAAAATTAATGCAATAGGAAGTGGAAACAGATAATATTCACTTCAAAGAAAAATGCACACAAAGTACAAAAGAAAAAAAAAAGAAATTCAATAGTGGAGCCAAACGAAATAAACTGTGTCACTCATTATGTTAGTCAGACTGCATAAGCAAGTATTGTTAGGACAGAAAAATGACTGTATATAGTAGAAAGTGAAAATGATAGAACCTCCAATTCCAAAATTAAGTGGAATGTACAAATAAAATTCAATAAAGGAGCAGAGCAAGATATAGCAACTCTTAAGGGCCATCACGCTGCATAAGTAGTTCAAGAAGCATATACACACATGTAATTCAAACAATGGGTCATAATTTTCTGTAAGTTCAGGAATTCATGAATATTGGTGCATGATTTTCTATGCTTTAGGGAAGTGTTGAAATCCAATAAACTTCCTAGTTTGTCAGTAAGAAAATGCCTACAGGCATCTTTTTATTTGTAACTCTTGGCTTACGATGAAATTAGTGATTTATCATTGTGATTAAAAGCAAATAATTAGTTTTAAGATAATGGGAAGTCTTAGGTTCTGTCAATTAAGATTGTATTAACGAGAGATGATACAAAAGAACAAAAAAAAGTCAAAAATAATTTATAGAATGTTTTGGGTGGTGAAAAAGTGGCCAAGCTCAAATGCAGTAAAGTTTTAAATATATTTAGTGAAATCTTTGAGATGTCTAATGTATGCATACCAAACTGGGCAATTCAATACCAGTACTTTTCCTCAACGAGCTTTCTGAATGCTTTGTTCGAGTATTATTCATACTCAGTGTAATTACAGTTGAATAATTCATGCCCAAAGAAATAATTTTAGAAGCTACAAAGAAACAATATCTATTAATAAACCTGGCGGCCTTGGTCATCCATTGGTATGCACTCAACTGCAATGAGCTTATCCACATCATCAGCAGTGACAAAATATTCAGGATTCGTGGCCCCTGAGTCAAACACTGCTTTTAAGTAACACATATACGAAATAACCTAATCACACAATAACAACCTAGCATTTTACCCCTCTATGAAGTGAAAAAAAAATAATAAATCACAAAATCTAAAAATAGTATCTTACCTTCAATGTATTGTCTGGTGCCATCCTCAAGATGACGAACCCACTGAAACATGCAAAGAGAAGTTCCACGTACAGGAAATCCGCATCCAAGAAGCTTTTCCCCAGGCATAGCATCACCAATGATCTGAAAATTCTCTATTCCAGGACCCTCTATAATAAAACAGCTCATTTTAGATAATCAAATGAAGGACATCATTTTGTTTCTAAACAAAAGCATGCTGCACCTTCAGATACAGAAAAAGTAACTTCATCGTGTGCACTGTGAGGATTCGTCAACTCTCCTGGTCTTATATTTGCAACTTCGTTGTCCAATAAATTATTGGAATAAGGAAAGTTAAGCTTCCTGAAATACAACAATTTATTATAACGTCAATGTGAAAACAACGTCATCACAAATTTAAATATTATGAAACAAATTTTTTAGTTCTGAAAACACAGAAAAAAGAATAAAAATATATGGCACATTAGAGGTAAAATCCCAGAAGACTACCACGGCAAGTTAGCATCTACAATGCCACGTGCCAGGAGATTACAAATCATGTATACAGATGGAATGGAAAATAATAAGGATGCTAGCATAAATTACCCTCAAAAAGAAATCTGTATATTCCACTAAAAGTGGTAAAAGATAACATTTGGTGTCAGATAGGAGGGACAAGTTATAGTTCAAACTTCAGACTTTTCCACAGAAACCAGATGAACTATTTCAAATGAAGGCATAGTCAAATAAGATAAATCTCTTCACATAGACCAGATGCACTATTTCAAATAAAGGCATAGTCAAATATTTTAACAAATAAGATTAAAGTGGAGAAAGGGCAACGATGGTAAAAGAAGCAGACAATTCCTACATACAAGGAACTTAAAACAATGCAAAATGTAAAGAAAGGGGTTAATGAAACTAAACTCAACTGAACTGAGTATAAGTGGTGAATAGTATACAGCTATTATTTTCAACAGCTGTATTAATTCCTCAAATCATGCTAATTAGCTTAATTAGGATGATTTTAATTAATTGTATTTATTTTGTTACCTTTCTTATAGGATTTATTCATGTATAAATACAGAGAATTACAATTATCTTTCTCAACTGTTTTATTGATGTGTACTGTTCATTACCGACCATAACTGTTCATCTCATGGTTATTGTTCATTACCGGTGATACTATTCACTCCATGGTTCCTGTTCATCCTATTGTTGTTTACTAACTATTTTATTGATGGGAAATCCAAAAATGAACTTCTCTACTCCGGAACTACTACTTCCCATTATTGGCAATAAGGTATAGCGCTTAATACTAATCTTAATTCTTGGATTATTGTTATCAGTGTGAATAAACACATGATAGTGCCTTCACAAAGCTTTTAAAACCACTTATCCGAAAGGAAACAATGTTACAATAGCAAATGGTTCTTTGTCTCCTATTTCCGGAACAGGTTTTGTTGTTTATACACCTAATATTGAACTATTATTTGTTCTTCATGTACCAAACTTTCCCGTAAACCTTTTAACTGTCAGTTCCATCACAAAAGCCTTAAATTGCAAAATTGAATTTTTTTTCTTGACCATTGTGTTTTTCAGGACCTTGAAACTGGGAAAAAGATTGGCAATGGTAAATTGCATAGCAGTTTGGAGTTGGGAAGTTGGGCATTCTTTGGAGAGAATAAGATTGTTAATCATGAAATTTTGCAGTGGCATCAACGGTTAGGACACCCATCTGTTTTGCTATGAGAAAGTTATATCCAGATTTGTTTTCTAAAACAAATTTTGAATTATAGTTCTGTGATGCTAGTGAGTATGCCAAGCACACAAGAAACTCTTATCCTATAAGCAATAATAGAAGTACCAAACCTTTCTCCACTATTCACTCTAATGTGTGGGGTCCTACTAAAATAGTTTCCTTATGTGGTAATCGTTGGTTTGTTACTTTCATTGGTTGTTGCACTAGGATCACATGGGTATATTTATTAAAAGCAAAAAATGAGGTTTTTCATACCTTTAATATTTCCACAAAATGACTTGTAATCAATTTGGCAAAAATCATTTTGACATACAAAATAAAAATCCTTCAAACCGATAATGGCACTGAATATATGGATAATGTTTTTGGTGCTTACTTAGAGTCACATAGAATAATTTCATCAGTTTAGTTGTCCTTATACTAGTGCTCAAATGGGGTAGCCGAACGGAAAAATAGGCATTTGTTGGAAGTTGCTAGATCTCTTATGTTCACTATAAACTTGCCTAAAGCTTATTGAGTGATGTCATTCTTGCTGTTGATTACCTAATTAACAGGATGTCACTAAAAACTCTTGACTTTAATCCTTTAAAAATGTTAAAAGGAAATAACACATATGTTGTTCTTCTGAGTGTTTGGGTGTGTTTCATTCAATCACGAAATAGTGGGAAACTTCATCCTTGGGCCCTTAAATACATTTTCCTTATGTATTCTCCTACACATAAATGTTACCCATCCCCCTACACGGAGATATTTTGTAACAATGGATGTTACCTTTCGAGAAACTAAATCATATTTCGTCGATTCCACATCACATATTCAAGGAGAGATTCTTACAAGTAAAGATGTGATGTTATTTGATGTTGAGCAAAAATTGGGAGAGACTGATAGATAGGGGGAGAGCACTGGACCCAACTTGTTAAGATATTCGAGAAAGATAAGAATAGAAGAAACCATTATGCAAACTACTACTGACAATTGTTCTTCTCCTTCCTAATGATGTTGATTAACCTGTTGCCCACAAAAAAGGGGTCGGGTCTTGTACTAATCATCCTTTATACCCTTTACCAAACTTCGTCTCTCATCATTTATTGTCTCCCTTCTATAGAGCCTTTGATTTATCCTTCTTGTTTGTGCCTATTCCACATGATTGGAGAGAAAATGAAAGCATCATCCAAGAACGAGACTCGGGAACTTGTTATTCCCCCAACATATAAGAAGTTGGTAGGTTGCAAGCGGGTATTCACTGTCAAACACAAAGCGGATGGGTCGATAAAAAGATACAAGGCTCGGTTGGTTGCAAAAGGGTTTACTCAAACCTATGGTGTAGACTACCAAGAAACATTCGCTCTGGTTGCAAAGATGAATACCTTCAAACTCATATTATCATGTGCTGCTAATCTTGAGTGGAACTTATATAAAAAATGCATTCCTTCATGGAGACTTGGAAAAAGAAGTTTACATGAATACTTTCCTGGATTTGAGAACCACCAGAGTGAAGGGAAAGTCTGTAAATTGAAGAAAGCCTTGTACAGTCTAAAGCAATCTCCAAGAGCATGGTTTGACAGATTCAAGAAAGCCTTGATTTCTTTTGGTTACAAACAGAGTCAAGCATATCATACTCTCTTTATTAAACATCAACCGTGTAAGGTCACATTACTCAGTGCATATTGACGATATAGTCATGGCAGGAGATGACAATGAGGAAATGGCTCAAGTAGAAAAACTATTGGCTCTTGAATTTGAGATTAAAGCACTAGGAAAGCTCCAATATTTCTTGGGAATTGAGGATGCCAGATCAAATAAATGGATCTACATTTCTTAGAGAAATTACGTTCCTAAACTTGTTGACGGATACTAGAATGTTGGGTTGCAAGCCCATAGATTCGTCTATTAAAAGCAATCACAAGCTTCAATTTGAAATCCGAAAATCAGTAGACAAGGAGAGATATCAGAAGCTTGTGGGTAAGCTTATATATCTTTCGCACATGAGATCAGATATAGCCTATGCAATTAGCCTGGTGAGTCAATTTATGCATGACCTACAAGATCTGCACATGCAAACTGTCTTTTGTATCCCGAGATACTTAAAGTTTGCGCCAGGAAAAGGTATTCTTTTTTTCAACCATGATCATCTGTGAGTTGAATGATTGAGCAGAATACAGAGTCATTGCCCAAGACATGTGAGGTTCTCTGGTTGAAAAAACTTCTTGAAGATTTGAAGTTGGCAAACAAAGGAAAATTATCCTTATACTCTGACAATAAAGTTGCTATCAGCATTTCGCAAAACCTACTTGAACATGATCGAAGAGAACATGTTGAAATTGATCGGCATTACATCAAAGAGAAAGTGGAGGACAACAACCTTGGTTTAATCAATGTTTATTCCAAAAAACAATTGATTCCTCACATAAGGCCTCGACAAACGGACTTTTCATACAATGCTTTGCAAGTTGGGCATGTGATATCTTTGCACCAACTTGAGGCGGAGTGTTGAATAGTATACAGCTGTTGATTTTAACAGTTGTATTAATTCCTCAAATCATGCTAATTAGCTTAATTAGGATGATTATAATTGTTTGTATTTATTTGTATTTAATCTGACACCTTTCTTATATATTCATGTATAAATACCCACATTGTAATCAAATTATTCATCAAGAGAAATACAACTATCTTTTCCAAAATTCTTCAATAAGACCTCTAAAAATAAATCATGGCATGAATGTAAGCATGTAGATAATGGCCATCAGACTCGGAACATATTCCGACTTAAGCTAATCAAAGAAGTGACTTAGATATTAGTTGGTCTAAGCGTGGGAACCAAAAAAAGCAAGCAATAAGATGACTGTTAGGATCAAAATTGATTCTTCCTAATTGATTTAGTTTTTCACAGTGCTAACTACAATGCGTATAACAAAGGTACAGAAAAGCAAGTAATATTGAATAAATTGTAGCACACTTTATTGAATTTTTCTGAAATTTCGAATGTTGGCTTAGCTCAATAGCCTTAATCCCAAACTAGTTCAAGTGTGCTCTATATAAGACTACAAACACTATTGGAACTTTTGTATCTTTCTCAATGAAAGAGAGTACATCCAAATAAATCCTAACTTTTCTTGGGATTTTGTGAAAAAAGAAAGTTCTATTCAGCTTCCTAGTTGCACAACATCACAAAAAGAATGACTTTGTTTCCACACTTCATATGCCGCTTCACAATCTAAATAGGCGGAATATCATGGAATTCACTAAACACCTTGTTAACAATATAGAAAACATGTAGTTAGTACAAACCTCTCTGGATCACTGGCAAAGTGCAAATTGTTGTTGTATATTTGTTGCTGCATCTCACCATCACGCATTAACCTTGTTGTATCTGCAATATAATTTTCAACATTATGCCTCACCATTTTGTCAGTTGGATTCAGATGCCATTTATTCATGTACTGATTAGGAGGAGAAACGCCATGTTGACTCTGCATTGAGAGAGAGAGAGAGAGAGGTCGAAATGATCAAGAGAAAGTCGGATGCATCAAATGATAACACAAAGTTCATGCAATGAAAAAGTGTGATAGTAAACAAATTACATGCCACTAGTACCGTGGATTGTAGAGGAACCTGTTGCATCAGGATACCGGAACCAGGGTAGACTTTATCATGAAATTCACTCTCTGTACGAGCAGCAACTGCTGATTCTCTAATTCTATCCTGTGGTAAACGTAAATACAGCTAAGTATAACAGAAAAACAGTACAAGATCTTGTTTCACTTGATAAATTTAGTCATGGCTCATAAGCATCTCAATATGACAATATCACAGTCAAAGAACAAACAGAAAATTCAACCTAACTAAAAGGGGGCTTAAAATAAGTAAGGGGACAAGCGTCGAGAAAATGTTTCATAAGTAATGAGATAAAAGTGGATCTGCATGTCTAAGTCATAAATACTGAAAATTATGGTTGGGCTTGTTAGACCCCATTTATTAGAAACATATATAAAATCATCTAAGTACTTAGACATGCGTACAAACAATTCCTGTGTTTAATCAAGTTTGAGAAGGAAATTATGCAGATAACTAGATAAAGAAGTTGATTATAATGACGTGTAATTTGAATTGCCCAAATAATTAAATTACAAATATTGTCTTTGCTGAACATATCAAATCCCCAAAGAGTCAACTAATCATAAATATACAAACCAAAGCTAAATAGAGACTAATACTTTTCTTAAGTAATTCGTTTGTTCCATCCTAAATTTCGTTGAAACAGGTGATTCTTCCATTATTAAAGTAGGTAAATCCATGTGAGTAGTTGATTATTTTTCTACGGTAAAACATATACAGTTTCCACTTTAGTGATAATCAACTACTGAAGACAATGTCAACCCAGTTAAATCTCTGTCCTCGCCATTGAAAGAATTGCAAAACCAGTTAACTCTTTTTTACATTATCAGCCAAAATTATATATCTATGTGAAGTTAGAAATAAAGCGATTATCATGAATTGCTAGTTAACTCAACAAAGATGGTCTGCAGCGTATGAAACAGTTAACATGTCCAGCTTAATAAGCATCTTACATCAATTGAATATATAATAAAGCTAGCTTACATGAGAATTTCTAATCTTCCACTGTAGTTGATCATATAGATGCTGCAGATTAACAATAAAGGCATACGTTAGGAAAATCAAGTAAAAACTACCAACGAAGATAAAGGAACTAGCATTCATGAGGAAGAGTTTCATCATCTAAAACGAACTATCAGAAGAGTAGGTCTTTAATGTGACATCCTTCCCAATATTGTACCAAGTGTTTGACAAAGAAAAATCCCACCATATGAGCTAACATAAAACAATAAGATATTTAAATGAAAAACAAAGCGGTTTTAAGATATTAGGCAGCAGTCACTAATCAAAATTTTCATGAATTCAACAAGGATGTGGTAGGTCTCAGTTGCATTTTTTTGGGATAAAGAAAAGTCGATTCACTGAGAAGGGCATTATTGGATTTTGAAAATGAAGTTATTTGGATGGTGTCTCATGCTAAAGATAAATATTAGGTGGTTCTTAGTGCACAGTCATTTAGTGATTAATGAAAAAACATTTATACATGAATGAGCTTGACACAGCACTGGTTCAATAACAAAACATGTAAAATATTTGAAGCCATGCAACAAGAATAAAAAAAATAGGAATAATCAGATGACATAAAAGAAATGTGCAGAAAAGTATGAAAGTGAAACTGAACAGAGAATATAGAAGCCTCAACTTTATAACTCTTCTTGTGATCAATATTTGTCTTTTTCTTACAAAACTTATTTTAAGAAACACAAGACACCAATTTTTTATTACGACAAAAAGACACCAAATTTTAATGCATCTGAATCTTACTAGCGAAGTGGTAAGAAAGAAGATGAGGAAATCGAAGTTTGTTATTTTAAAAGCAATTAAGACAATTGCACTAGCCAACAAGAATAACTACTAGACTGATAACAGATAAAAGTAAAAGCCAATTGGCAAATATTCGACCTTTCTATTGAGAAAGCCAACGAGGAAAACCAAGCATAATACCTTCACACCATTGGATATTCCAGAGGCATTCATGACATGTGGCCAGACTCCATACTCAGCCAATAACCCAAGCATGGAGGACCTGAAAATGTATCTCTCATCATCTACGATCTGTTAAAAAATTTCACAATTACAAAATGTTCCAAATAAATCATTTACAGCCAAATATAGAAAAGAATAAATGGAAGTAATAGATCAATAACATGCTCAATTCGCTTTCTTCTTGTCTTTCTCAATATATAGAAGCTGGTTGTGGTTAAAATGTCATGCTCCAAGATATGGAAAGAAAAATAGCCTCTAAATTGTGACCATACTTAAATGATTGAATCTCCAATTATTTTGATTGGCTTCCGTGACTACCTAACTTATAGGTTATTAATATATTGGTGAGAATTTACTTTCTGGGAACTTCAAAACCTTTTATGACTCTCTAGTGCCTCAGTATCCCATGGCAACTCATAATTTTTATCAAGGACAACAGAGGAATTTTGAATTGAATGAAGTTATAAATATCTTCAGGTAGATTTTTTATTAATATTCGATTCATCTTTGTTCTATAATTTGATTCTTCTATAACCGTGGGTAGAAAAAAATACTTCTAGAGTTAAAATTATGAAGAGTAATAAAGGGCCAAAATGCACCACAATATATCCCTTAAAATTACATTATGTAGGGCTAAAATCCTCCCTTTAATATCAATCTGCATGCATTCTCATTTCTCATTTTGTCCCATCTTTCAGTAACCCCACTGTCATGATGCCTTCAGTTTGGATGCATGATATGACTTGTATCGAGGTCTATCTTCTATTCTTGGGTCCATAATGTTAATTAGGAAATGAAAAAATGAGGGTCAACTTATACAGAATTCATAGTAAGAAGCAATGATGGTCAACTTAAACATTTAATGATGTCCTTGGTATCTCTATCAATCAAATATCTAATGAAGTGTATATGTTTTTTAATTATCTAACACTCCCTCTCAATCTGAAGCATACATTCTCAAACTTGATACAAGCATAATAAGATTATATCAAATAAAACCAAGACAAAAAATATCACTCCGAACTTGTAACACCGAGAACCAATAAAGAAGGAGGTGGTGCTTCAAGAACCAAATAAAAACATTTGAGAAACCACAAATCGACTACAGAAAAGGGATCATAAACCGAGAGCCAGAAGCATTGCACTCCAGGAAAACCACACAGGCAATCCAAACAAGAAACTAATGTCCCAGCAATGCTACACAATCATGGAACAACCAAAATTGCTACAAATAACACAAACATATAGAGGTAGCACTCTAAGTGTTTAAACTCAATTATAGAACCACATACAAGAGAACACAAAAATATATGTGAGAGGTCAAAGAAGAGCATCAAAACAGGGCTACAATTTGCCATAGGTGAAACTACCCCTCAAAGTGCCCATTAATACAACGGCCCCAACTCTAGCGAATGCAGAAGGAAGCAGGACCAAGAAAATAGGGATAAAACACCCCAAAATCAAAATTTTTCTCAAGGATCAGCAGATGCCGCCTAAAGGAAGCCCGACAATTTTAAAGAGTCCAACATATAGGAAAAATCCCAAAGGAAGCCTTAACAATTCTCAAATGCTCTAAAAATAGACAATTAATCCTAAATCTTCCAAACACACTAGTAGAGAAACCAAGAAGGTTACAAGATATTCAATTTGAAAATGCAGGGATGATGTCGATGGCGAAAATTTGCGGTGAAGGTGGCATGTGGCCACACATGTCATCATATGGTGGATGTCGCTGGAGTAGATGACGGTGTGTGGGTCACACTTACAGCTGCAACCAATTTCGGAATTCGTATAAATGTCGATTAGTGTAGGGAAGCTTTTGGCAGTGAGATAACACAAGTCTCCAGGAAGGAGGGAGAAAGAAACGCATACTACTTGTATAATTCTTAGAGTGAGAAACGCAACTAAGAGCCAAGAAAATTCTAACAAGAGAACCAAATCTTTAATATGATATCGATATTTGAAAACCACATTTTGATAATTTCTTACTTGTGTTTCATTAATAGAAAGCCACGGTATATGAAATTCAATATGCATAAAAGGAAACATAATTAATAATTCCTAAAATGATGTCATCGATTCTCTATCAATTAAGTCGCCTTATTAAGTATGTTTCCTTTTTTTATCTTCTAAGGTGTTAAGATGCCTTGAATTCCAGCCCATTCTGGCTGCTAAAATTGACTGCACATGGCTGGAAAGTTGCTGAAAAATAGATGGCATTTGTGGTCTTGACAAATGGGCAAGTTGGTGGCTAGTTGGTGAAGTGGACAGCTGTATGACAGCTGTATTTTAGGCTGTTGACAGCAGTGTTTTGGACTGTCAACAGCTCACTTTCCACTTGATTAAGGCAGCCAAGATGGCTGTCCTCTTTCCTATAAATATGTTTATTTGTAAGGCATTTATTCTATGGTAGTAACTTTGTAATTTCTCTCCTAAACAAATAAAACTCTCCTCTCTTCTGTTAGGTGAACGTAGCCAACACATTATTGGTGAACCACGTTAAATTTGTGCGTGTTTCTTACCTTGTCAATTTTTATTAATTCATTTAATCTTATGTAAGAATTGTTGTGTGGGTTAGTTACTTGTCTTGTGTTGCCAATTAGATTCACAGATGCATTTTACTTTTATTTCAAATTGTTCAGAATAGCATTATTCCATTTAGTTTCGAGCTATTTCTAAATCCTGCTACAAAATTAGTTTTTAATCTGCCACCCTTAAATGAAACATCAAGCCATCTATTTTGCCTATGCCATCTATCAGTCCTAATTCTAATTTTAATTCTAATCCTAAAATCCTCATCCTCATCTTAGAGTTCCGATTTTTAAATTTGCCTGTTTGTAGTGTTGATAGGTTGGAGATTATGTTCTTCATTGATGTAACCTAAGTTATTCCTCTGTTGAAATTGTCTGTTTTCTATAGACTAACACAAAAATCTTCTTTTAAAAACTGCAAAAGGGCCACATGTCAATATACGATTCTCTGCTAATTATTTAAGCCTGACATTGCGCCGTTTTGTACTTATCTAATAACAAGTGCCAACTTGAATGATCAAATTGGTATCATATGCTCATTTGACTTAAATTTACACTGTAATCCAAGCTGGATGATCCAATTGATCTTTTATTCCTTGAATTGTTTTCAAGTGACTGCAAATGAAGCCGGGAAAATAAGGGTAATGGAAGGCTATGCATGGCAAAATCTTGTTATTTCTTCTGTAGTAGGTGAGGCCTTTAAATTTAAAAATATATTGTAATGGATTGGGTAATTGACAGGGTGCTTGATGAAAAGATGAGAGACGCATTTCACAGTTATATTGAAGAAAGAGGTGTGAATGAGAGTCTTTTCAATTTTCTTCAAGCATGGATATATGTGAAGGAGCATCGGAGTCTTATCCGATGGTTCAAAACAGTCGGTGGATTCATTAGTCAAACTAAACCTCAACAATGAAACAGCAAGTATTTGTGTTACAGACTATGTCCGACATTTTCAATGGTTTGTGTATCGAGAAATGCAGTTGTCAATAGAACTGTGTTCAGGGTCTTCGGTAGCTCAAATTTGAATTCGATTCGGATGGTTTTTCTCTGGAAAATAGTGTGCATTTTGTTTTAAGAGCGCAATTGCTTTCTATTGTTGCCATCTACTGCTAGTTTTGTTTTGTTTTCGGGCTTTTTTTTATGGGTATGTAATAGTATGAGTTTTTAATGGAAAATACAAGCACATCCCCTAAACTAATTTTCCTTTTACAATAATGAAATAATATTTTTCTTTTCTTTATTTATTAATTTTTAATTTTTGTTTTAAGTAACGATTTCCCTTTCTCATAACAAACGTCTCTTCTTCTTCTCCTCCTCGCTCTTTGCTTCTTTGTTTTTGCTCTCTACATCTGTCTCTCTTCTTCTTCTGCTTCTTCTACATCTCTCGATCTCTTCTTCTTCATGCTCTCTCTCTCTCTCACTTCGAATAATGATCTCTGTCGAATCATGATTTGCGGTAATTTCTTCCTCCAGTTTGTTCTTATTGCGTGAGATTTTGATTTGTTATTTCTGATTCCTTTTCATCTTGTTTCTTTTTTTTTTTTTTGGATTTTGGACCGTGATTTGAGTTTTTATATTTGGATTGTGATTGAGTTTTCCGATTTAGATCGTGATTGAGAATTCTGATTTGAATCACGATTTGAGTTTTCTAATTTGGATCGCGATTGAGTTTGTTTTTTGTATTTGTTATTTTTTTAGATTGTGATTTGATTTTTTGACCTTGTTTCTCTTTTTGACAATTTCAGTTGTGTTTAGATCTCTTGTTGCTGTGTTTCTGTGTTTGTTGTGCTTTTTTCACTTTTCAATGGAGGAGATTGTTATTTTGGTAAATTTTATGGTGGAGTTTGAAATCATGATTCTATTTATTCAAATCATTGGAGATTAGGAAAGTATTAAAATTCAGTTTCAGTTTTCACATATGAATAGCAGCATATGATCATTATATCAAGTATAACAGTAATTATACCTGGTATGATAGTAATTATAATGAATAATATTAAAAATTATTCAAACAATTGGACACAAAGAAGACATTAATATCAAGTTTCATAAATCACGTTATAATCCAATTTTCGTATCATGTTATTATTCCCGTTCTAAATAATTAGAGATAAGAAAGTATTAAAATCAAATTTCAAATTATGTATTTGAATCGTATAATAGTCATTATATCAGGTATAATGACTATTATACCTAGATAATGGTCAACCTGACAAAAAAATATCAGAGAAATATTTAAATAAATGAAAATAATAAAATTTGGTTTCAAATTTTATATTCGAATAATATAATAGACACTGTACCTGGTATTTTGGTTGTTATACCAGGTATAGTGGTTGTTATACTTGGTATAATAACTATTATATCTGATAATATAATTATTATACATGAAATCAATGGTTGTTCTTATGTTTACGTATTTTAAAAAATCAAAATTTAAAATGTGAGATTTATAAAATTATACTATAATGTAGCCTAATATTATTTTGCCTTTTTCTTGTAGTCACTTGAAAAACCTTTTTTATTTGGATCCATACAACCCATATTGTTTGGTAATGTTACAAAACCTTATTTGAGATTTTTTTTTGTTTTTTCTTACGGTTTGTACTTTCTTAATTCTTTTTTTTCGCTCCATTTTCCTTGTCTAACCTACTGAGCGGCACAATTCTCATTCTCTTCCAACCAACTCGGCGGCCTAATCTCTCGCTGGCTCACTTCTCACCCTCCTTTCAGATCAGGGACTTGGTTGTATGGTCATGTCATATATGATCGCTCTCCTCCACCACACAATTGATTCCAGCGTCAATTTTCACTAAATCTCTGATGTTTCGTCTCCATACCAACAAGATTCTTCTTGGTAAGGTTCGAATTCTAATTCTCATTTTACAATTTCGTTTTAAAAATTGGGAGAAAATTGAAATTGAAATTTAAATCAAGCAATATGCGGTTCAATTTCATTGCCGGAATGTTCATTTTTACGCACGTCCAACCCATGTTTCTTCTCGCCGATGAGAGAAACTTTCACCCATAAAAATATTATTGATGAAGATGAGTTGAGAGCTTCAATTAGAGTTGCTGTTTTTATTCCTCTTTTGCGTTGTTCCTGACTTTTTTCTCTTTACACAGTTGAAGCTGTGTTATTTAGAACATGCACGATATGTGTTTGTTGAAAATTCTATGAATAATTAATTGAATTGAATGTTTTATACCAAGTATAAGGTATTCATATCATGGTTTTACTACGAGAAAATAATTGATTGACATGTTCTTTTTATAGACTTTGAAGTTATTGAGAACATGGACATTACGTGTTTCTAGAAATTCTTGTGAATAATGAACTGAAACAAAGGTTTTATATCACTTATGACATGGTTTTATTATGAGAAAATGAGTATAAGACCAGAACGTAAAAAGTATAAATATGAAAAACTTTTTGATACAAAAAATAATAGAAATTTTTTTATATGAAAACATAAATATGATTATTTTGATTATAAAAGCATAAATAAAATTAGTTTTCATGTATTTGATTTTATTTCCCTTTGTTTTTCTTAAGACCTAGCCATGGCCGGGTTTAGGGGAGCTAAAATTTTAGTTTCCCTAGCCTGATTCAACCATAAAAAAATAAAAGTAGGGTCGGGCCGAGTTTGGCCTTTATTAAATAATTCTGGGCTAGTGTGAGCGGATGACATTTTGGACGAGCCTACCGAGCAGGTCGAGTCAATCGATTGTTCTAGAAATATTGCTACTTTTCGGAACATATTTCATAGTTCGGGACAAATCGCTACTTTACGGGATATGCCGACAATTACTTACGCTTAAAAGCATTCCAAATAAAGGTCCAATTACTTCCAGAATAATTTAAAAGATTTAGGAACCTAAATTCCTAAATTAAAACATAGAGTTGCCACCTGGATAAGCCTTTCCAGGAAGATTCTGGTATAGCATTCTTTCCAAGGACAATTCTATACCTTAAACTTAGAGATTCGAGTTTGGACGAAGTTACCTAATTTATTGTTTAAGTCAATTTCTTGTTACAAACCAAAGTTATACCATTATTTTGTTTTAAAATATTCACATTAACTATGATTCATTAAGAAACATGAAGATCTGAAGAAAGATGTTATTTTAAGATTAATCTTAGCTAAGCTAACACAACATCATGACATAAAACAAGTGTATACACTCAATTACTCATCCAATATTTCATACAAGATACTTACAATGGGTAAGAATAGAAATCGGTTCAAGCTACAAAACAAAGATTAAACAAAAAAAAATTGGGCATTCTGAACTTGATTGCGATGGACAAGCATCGATCACGGTACCCCATTCAATGATCACGGTATCATGATCGAGCTGGCTCTACCCCAATTGCGGTAGAATGCCCCAAAGTAGGCTTTCTTAATGTAATTTTTGGTTTTCGATTCTTTTTCACTCAATTTTTAGCCAAGTTTACATGTTTAATCAATTTTCAAGCATCAACAAACATGTATAAAAGTAAATAAAGTGGTTGGGAAGTTCGGAATCTTTTAGGCTTAAAGTATGGTTCTAACACTCCTCAATTTACCAAATTGATAATGCCAAAAGAATTGAAATAATAAAATACAAATTATCACATTAGATTTATAACTTTTTATTTAGAATCCACCGTTATGATTGATCTCACATCAAAAGCCCAGAATTAGCCTTCGAAGAAAGTTTCAAGTTGGTTCTTGGGATTTGGATGAAACTGAATAAGGATCGGTGATGAACAAATAAAATGAATAAAAAGATTCCTTTATTTGTTCAAAACTTCTCACATGTTCAAGAAGAAACTTGGTCTTGGTTTTAGAACTTTATTAATTTTTAGATCAAAAGTTCAACCCAGAATACAAAGGTCGGAATCATATTTATAGAGGAAAGTAGGTACAATTTGGGTAAATAATAAGTACCCTGAAAAAGGAAATAAATCAAATCTTTTTTTTGATTTAGGTTGATTAGGGTACTGATTTCATGGTCCCGCTACCTTTTTTGGTGATTTCGACCAATTGAACGGGGAACTTAAGCGATTTCATTACCGTGATGCCACTCATGGTACTGTGATCATAATAGCGGTATCAGGATCGATTGATCTTGGTGGCCTGCCTACCCCAATCGATGAAAACTTTGCAGTTTCGATTGATTTTGAGGTTTTCAGCATGATTTCCAGTAGGTTTCGAAGGTAAATTTGAATAATTGACTTTCAACCTAAGATATTTGGCTAAATAAAGTACAAAATGAAAATTTACATCATCGATTTTTGGGGTTGTGAAAATCCATGCTCACAATTTTCCTCTTACAAGTCATAATAGACTAAAGTCTTTATGATCGTGTGATAGAGAGCACGATAAGAGTAAGAGACCATACTTGAATTGGAGGCCTGCCAGGGGAATATAATCATTCCTTGATTGATTTTGTTAGGAAATAAAAATTTTTTCCCCTTCAATTAAGAATGACCATATGGTGGTGAAATTTGGCATCCTTTGCTTGACATCTATAACATGCTGGTGTACTTCCTCATTTATAAGATAAAACATGCATGTGGAAGTCGAAACTAGATATGTGAAGATTTTTGGATTTCTTTGTGATCTATGCCATTAACTAGTGGTTCACAATAAAAAAGATGGGATTTTCTTTATGATCTTTGCCATTGAATAATGGTTTACAGTAGAATATTATGAGATTTCCTTGTCATCAATGCCACTGAATAATGGTTCATAATAGCAAATATGGGAGTTTCCTTGTGATCTATGTTGGTTAATTAAGGTAGTTAAAGAACATGCAAACTAGCATGGTGGAATTTCAAAACTTAATATTAACCATAAAGGATAACCTAAGCATGACATGATTGACATAATCTCAATTGAAACTTTCTATAGATGCTATAGGTTTATAAAACTTATAAAAAGAAACCTAGCATTTAAGTTTAGAGCATTACTAGTTAATGTGTGCCTTCTTTCGATGTGGTGCAGATATCCTATAGAACAATCGGACAACACTCCGCAGGCACAAGCCTCCAAATTAGGATGGCCACTATGACAAGTCCACACATACCCCATCAACCAAAATCCTGTATAGAGGGAGAACTCATCGGTTAACAAGCAGCTGCTAGAACGCTCGTAGACCAACCTGAAAATATAACTAAGAAGGCTCTTTCCAAAATAGGAATAAGCCTTCAAAATAATTCTTGCAAAAGCTAGAGAAACTCATGGAGGATCTGGCAAAAACTCGTTAGAAAAAGGAGTCAAAACTCAGAAGGAAGGCTGAGCTGAAGTGTGTAAAAATGGAGGGGGAAGGGAGTTATTTATACCCTAAGGGGAGCAAAAATGTTCCCCTTGAAACCGATGTGGGATTGGTGAAAATCACCAATCACACGCGGGCTTAGCAAGCCCACGGACTGCTCCTCGATTAAACCTTTCCCTTCTTTCTCGGTGTATTGGTCCGAAAAAAATTGGTCCACCCAAAATGAGTTTGACTCTCCCATTTATTATCGGTATAGATCCCGTCTATAAGTCCTTTATTCAGTCCGGTGAAGGCCCAATGTGTGTGACCTCATAGGATCCTAAAGTACAGAGCCGTTAGAGGTTAACATAAACATGGTATCCCATTCGGGAACCCTTAGTCTCAGTGTTCCTGATCGATATGGAATCCGATAACTCTAGTTGATTAAATGGGCTTTCTAGCAAAGGCGTATATTTCCTCGATACTCGGAACATCATGTGCCTATGACTTGGTCTGGTTCTACGTAGTAACCATTACAATATTGAGCTAGGATTAAGTGTTAGCTCATGTAATGGCCGTAACTATCTTGGAATTAGACTTGTTCATGAAGAATACCACTCGCCTTTATGTACTGAGATTGACTTGACACCTGTTCTATCAATCTCATGCTTTGATCAAAGGTTTATGAGTGTCTTAATTCAATGAGAGGCCTTAAGGTACAACTTATATCACTATATCGGGAGTGATGGATACCATCTTGACTACTCGGCTTACTAACAAATGATCATTACTATACCTGTAATCACCCGTATCATCCTAATCACCCGGGTGTGAATAAGTATGACCCAAAGTATAGCGAATCCCGCACAAGGTAACCAGTATCTCAGGTTTGAGGATACTCATACTTAAACTGCAATAAGAATGACACCAACACATGGACATAGTTATTTTCGAGTGTCTTTCTTATAGCAGTCTACTCGTGAGATTGGCTGCTTGGATTCAATCCAAGGAGTAAGCCTACACATGCTAGTCTATCTGCTTCATTGATGTCTTGTCTCAAAGAAACTATGACTAGGGATATTTATACTTTCCATAGTAACACGTGTTCAGTTCTCACTCCACATAGCTCCCACTATGTCCTTGCATTTTCACGTTATGAAATAATCAAAGACTTTGTCTTATTATATCAATGAATACACACACACACACACACACACACACACACATATATACATACATACATACATACATACATACATACATACATACATACATACATACACACACACACACACACACACACACACACACATATATATATGTGTGTGTGTGTATGTATGTATGTATGTATGTATGTATGTATGTATGTATGTATGTATGTATGTATGTATGGATGTATGTATGGATGTATGTATGTATGTATGTATGTATGTATGTATGTATGTATGGATGCATGCATGTATGCATGCATGTATGTATGTATGTATGCATGCATGCATGCATGTATGGATATGCATGCATGCATGCATGCATGTATGGATGTATGCATGCATGTATGTATGTATGGATGCATGCATGTATGCATGTATGTATGTATGTATGCATGCATGCAT